>CP137668.1:38085115-38109165 GCA_037976565.1 Mesocentrotus franciscanus | reverse complement strand
ACACTAATAGACCTGAATAAGAGGATTAATTATTTCAAAAATAAGGTCAAATCATGCCAATGTTATCTTAACTACTTAGTATGTCACTAAACATGTGTGGCATGCACTTGGAACAGCCCACCTATACTTGTTATTAACAAGTATTGCATGTCTAGTTTTTTTTTTTTTTTCTTGATCAAATTTGTAACTTTATTTCTTAATTTCTTATAAACACCTTTTCTATATTCAGTTGGATTCTTAATATATTTGTTATACATCTTACATTTTTTCTTTGTTAATCTACATATTTCTTTTGACATCCATGGTTTATAATTTGTATTCTTTTTGGTTATAGAATAAGAATAGAATGGAAAACATGAATTGTACACAAGTAAAAATTTATCAAAAAACTTGTCATAACTTTTGTTAGGATCTTCATCATCAGGTTTCCAATCATTTTTTTCTAATTCAAAAATAAATTTTGCAATATTTTTATCTGAAATGTTACGCTTTTTTCCGGATTCATTACTATTTTTACAGTTAAGAATGGAATTACTTACCGGTAAACAAAAAACTGGAAAGTGACCAATTATATCTGAATACAATGCTCCTGACAAAAGAACTCTATCATCATTAGTAAAAAATTGTCTTTGCAGTCACAAAGCAAAGTCAAACCAAAATCTAACAACACTAGGTTTTCTCCAGACTGAAGATTGGGTAGACACAATAACAGTGTCAGAGAGAGTACAAACAGCAAAGCTGAGACTTAGAATACAATACAGTCAATAGACGTGCACAAAGTTTAGACAGTGCATCGTTTCCAAAAATGGAAAAGAAATGACTGGAGATCAAGTTAAAGGTATACTATAGCAGATGTGCATCAAGTATCAAGCATAAAGTATGCTCAAATAATTACACACAACTCTTTTAGTTTTTACATTTTGTGTGTGTTTATGAATTTAATTGAATTGGTTTCTGCATCATATTCCGAATTGTTGAATTAAACATTTTTACTGCCAATAATGTTTGTTTTTCATTTTTATTCCACTGTAGGATCATCGGATCCACTACCTTTCATTATTGACATCCGAGGTCTTCTCACAA
Source organism: Mesocentrotus franciscanus (assembly GCA_037976565.1). Lineage (NCBI taxonomy): Eukaryota > Metazoa > Echinodermata > Echinoidea > Camarodonta > Strongylocentrotidae > Mesocentrotus > Mesocentrotus franciscanus. The sequence goes on along the minus strand of CP137668.1, from coordinate 38,108,082 downwards.
ATCTAGTTGTAGACCGTGCAGCCACGCTAGCTTCTCATGGGTTTGCTGTCTTTGCCTTTGATTACTTCATGCCACGCAGACTCAAAAGTCAAGAGGAATATGTTTACATGGACAGTCAAGCATTCCTTGTGAGTTTTGAAGAAGTACTCTTGCCACTTTTATTTTAGAGATAATTACCTTTTTATCAAAGTTATATTTTTTATTAAGAATCTCTTTATTTATGCATATATCCCCTCATCAGTTTAAAACATATTTCACTTGATTCTACATAGATGAACAAAAATTTAACAAAGTTGGGCATCTTATATTGTAACTGAGTATGAGCAAACCTTACAATATCTTTAGCTATGAATTAATCTAAATGTTATGATTATGCACGCCTTATTCAAAGAGGTCTCATGGTGAAATGTATATCTGTATTTGTATATTTTTAGGACATCATAGATTTTGTCAAGTCACATCCCCGGCTAGATGAGAACAGGATAGGAATGACATCTTCCTGCTATGGAGGGGCAATGATGCTTAATGCTGCTACTAGACTTGATCTGCCAGTCAAGTGCATGGTTGCAGCCGGATTTGTTGATATACTGTGTGTGAATGTTGGATGGAAAAATCTGGATGGGAGTCTACTCGAACCTGCAGGGTAAGTACCACCTAGCCTGTATTGTAGAGCTTCATAATAGCACAGATGCATTATTGGAAAAGCCCTCTAAGAGAGCCTGGAGTAGAGCCGACTCATAAGAAAATACCCCCCCCCTTTTTTTTTGTTGCCCCAACCCCCACTGATTTTTTTTTTAAAGGCCTAGAGAAGGCCAGCAGAATTCCTGAAAGGATAAAGTGTAGTTAGGAAATCTCCCTCTCCCCACATTTTCTGAAAATCCTAGGATCGTCCCAAATTTGATACATCAAAAATAAAAAAAAATATAGGTACATTTTAAACAAATTTATTATCATTTATAGTTTTATACAAATACAATTTTTCCTCTTCAGTTTTTCTTAGTTCTGTAAATGTGTAGGGGAGAGATAAATATGAAGAAGAAATATGCAATAGTTATCTTTCAGTTTTACCTTTGTTTTTTTTGTATTGTTTTTTTTATAGAATTGTTTGCTTTCAACAAGCTTTTGGACTATGTATTGTAGTTCCAGAAAAAACCAACATAATAGGGATAACTCTATTTCTCTGCAGAATGTTGGTCTAAATTTATCATTTTTAATTGCAGCCCAATGGAAAATTTCGTAAGGACCTGGACAGATGAGAATGGCAAGAGCTGGCTTTCACTCATGAGTGAGACGGATGAGAGTATCACTGATCTTTCAAAAAAATTGCAAGATGCCCATTATTGTCTGGTAACTTTACATGAAATTAATTAGATATTGTAGTCTGATGTGAACGGGGTCTGTTCGCTATTCATAAGGACCGCTATTCATAAGGACCGCTATTCATAAGGACCGCCATTCATAAGGACCGCCATTCCTAAGGACCGCCATTCATAAGGACCGCCATTCTAGGACCGCCATTCATAAGGACCGCTATTCATAATCAAAGAAGGGGGTCGCTATTCATAATATGACAAGAGGGTCGCTATTAAAAATACAAAATGGGGGTTGTTATTCATAGGGGTCGCTATTCATAATACAAATAGCTCATTCCGTATTATGAATAGGGGTCCTCTTCTCGTATTATGAATAGCGGTCCTTATGAGTAGTGACCCCCAATATAAATTATGAATAGCGCCCCTTCTTCATGTTTATGAATAGCGACCCCAATTTCGTATTATGAATAGTGGTCCTTATGAGTAATGACCCTCAATGTGAATTATGAATAGCGACCCTCATCTCACGTTATGAATAATGGTCCTTATGCCTTTATGAATAGTGACCCCCTTTGCGTTTTATGAATATCGGTCCTCCACGTATAGGAAGTTACACGTTATGAATAGTGGTCCTTATGCTGTGAAAAGAGCCTGTATGATTATGTGAATGAAATTCAAAGCTATTTTGGTAAAGTTATCTTTCTATTTTCAAAACAATTCTAATTCAAATGTTCATATTTAAGAGAATGGACTAATTTGAACTCTGTTTAACATAGTCCAATGATTTATGGAGCACCAAATGTCAAGCACTTTATTATCCCCTCGCAGATGAAGTCGGAGGGGATATAGTAACGCTGCTGTCCATCCGTAACAAATCTGGTTTCCGTTTGATAACTTTAGTAATGTTCGACAGATTTTAATGAAATTTGATATGAATGTACATGGTATAAAAACACAGCCTTTCTTTGATTTCGGAGTATGTAGGTCAAAGGTCATAGCTCATTAAATATGCGAAAATACCTAATTATATATGTGAAAATGTGGTTTTCATTCAATAACGAAATTTGTAATGTTGTTAGTATGTACATCAAAGGTCAAAGGTCACAGCTCATTAACTATGCAAAAATTGCTGAATTTAGGCCATTTGTACCCGGCGAGGGGATGCTACGCTTTGCGTTAACTTGTTCTATATATTATGACAAGAACGATTACCTTTGGGGACAGGTCCCTCGCCAAAGCTGCACCCGTTCTCTGGACCTCACTTCCTTTTTATCTGAGAAAGTTAGATTTCCATAGAACAATTCAGTACACAACTGAAAACGATTATCTGTTGAGCTGTTATTTGCATATTCATTGCTGTCGTGCCTTGATCTAAAGTTTTTGATACGTGCGTGCGGGTTATAGTTCATATACTGTATTTCTAACAAAATGAAAAGAAAAAATTGATGCAGTAAAGAAATGAAAATAAGAAATTGGTTTCATGTTTACATGATTTTAATTGTTTATTGATCACGCAATTATAATAATTTTTATGGAATCAAGAGGTTGACATTTGGCACTCCATAATTTAGCGGACTAACTGAACCCACTTACTCATGATTTAGTTCTGGACTAAAGGAAGTATGGTATGCTTTTGTGAATACTGATCAAAATGTATCTTGTATTGTTTCATGCAGTTACCCATATATGATGGAGTTATTACAGAACACATTATGCTTGAGGTAAAATGCTGACCATAATCTAAATTGGGTACCATTATGATTCCATTAACCTACAGCATTTAAGTGATATTTTTACTGTATAATTTGATCCAGAATGCTATGAATTCAATATACATAACACATGAGCAGTGAGAGCAAAATCATAGAAAATTTGAGTAGATATCTTTTGCAAGAAAATGCTGTTTATGCATAGGAACAATATGATTGCAAATATTACAAGGGTAGGATTTCCCTTTAAGTAGCCTTGTGGGTAAGCATATGAAGAATATCCACATCCATCAATAGAATTTATTCTAATACATCATCTTTGCTTTCTTAATGTTGTAAACAGGAGGAGAATTTAGAATGTCCATTACTCTTGTTTGCTCATAACGATGATCACCATATCCCATCATTGGAAGCAACCACTTATGTAAGTAATTCATTAGTGACAGTGCCGTTTTGATGCAGTTCCTGGCATGAAATAGATTGTACTCTAATTTGAAAATGATTAAAGATATCTTATTAGGATTTAAAAAAGTAATTTATGATGATGTATTTAAGGCCAAATAACAAAAATGAAGTGTTTCTCGTCCCTGCCTGCCTCCTTTTTGGCCGCCACCTCCTTTTTTTTTACTATTTACTATTCAGAAGAAAAAAAGCCCTCCCCCCCAAAAAAAAAGCCACAAAAAAAGGCCTGTGATATACATTTTGTTTAAATAGCTTCTAAAGTGATACAAATCATTTGTTTGATCATACATTACATCAGTATATTCACATAGCACAATATCTGTGAATAAATAGGCTTGGCAAGCTATAATTAGACGATCGACTAGCGACAGACGTGTTGCCATTCTCCGATTGGTCCGTTAAGGAAGTCCCTTTACGTGTGGTGCGAGTAGTGCCGTATCAGATCGCACTAACCGAGGGAATTCAACTAAATAAATTCACTCTAATCAGTGGATATTTAGCAAGAGGCCCTTTAAGAATAAGTCTGAATGGTTCAAAACGAAATTGCAAACCCAAAATCAGGAAAATCAGGAAAGATCAGAAATAGAGACCGTGAATTTCATGAGACTTATATATTGTCGAATCAAGTACGAACGTGTAGAGGCTAGTGTATATAGGAATATGCAACTTAACTGTACTGTGTGTGTGTGTCCGTACGTATGCAGCTATAGACGCACCAGCCAGTCGTTTTAGTAAATTAAGATTTACATAATTTTAAAGATACGATATACACAAGATAGCCAACATAGTGGGATTTGGGGTGTATATATATTCAGCAAACCTCCATCTTTCAATGAAACTTTCTACTTCAAAGTTCAATGCAACTAATATTCATAATGATCATCATTGAATAAACAGCTAGACCACAGATGAAAATCTAATACCACATTGAAATCATTGATTCAGCTACCAGATGAAAAACTAATACCACATTGAAATCATTGATTCAGCTACCAAATATACATCTAGTATAACTTTATTGAATACAATATGCTGGTTGATATGTCTTTATACATTGAAAATGGCAACGTGCGGTTGATAAACATTGAAAATGGCAACATGCCGGTTAATATGTCTTTATACATTGAAAATGGCAACGTGCCGTTGATATGTCTTTATACATTGAAAATGGCAACATGCTGAATATGTCTTAATACATTGAAAATGGCAACGTGCCAGTTGATATGTCTTAATACATTGAAAATGGCAACGTGCGGTTGATATGTCTTAATACATTGAAAATGGCAACATGCGGTTAATATGTCTTAATACATTGAAAATGGCAACGTGCGGTTGATATGTCTTTATACATTGAAAATGGCAACATGCTGAATATGTCTTAATACATTGAAAATGGCAACGTGCGGTTGATATACATTGAAAATGGCAACGTGCGGTTGATATGTCTTAATACATTGAAAATGGCAACGTGCGGTTGATATGTCTTTATACATTGAAAATGGCAACATGCCAGTTGATATACATTGAAAATGGCAACGTGCCAATTGATATACATTGAAAATGGCAACGTGCGGTTGATATACATTGAAAATGGCAACGTGCGGTTGATATGTCTTAATACATTGAAAATGGCAACGTGCGGTTGATATGTCTTTATACATTGAAAATGGCAACATGCCAGTTGATATACATTGAAAATGGCAACGTGCCAATTGATATACATTGAAAATGGCAACGTGCGGTTGATATACATTGAAAATGGCAACGTGCGGTTGATATGTCTTTATACATTGAAAATGGCAACATGCCAGTTGATATACATTGAAAATGGCAACGTGCGGTTGATATACATTGAAAATGGCAACGTGCGGTTGATATGTCTTAATACATTGAAAATGGCAACGTGCCGGATATGTCTTTATACATTGAAAATGGCAACATGCCAGTTGATATACATTGAAAATGGCAACGTGCGGTTGATATACATTGAAAATGGCAACGTGCGGTTGATATGTCTTAATACATTGAAAATGGCAACGTGCGGTTGATATGTCTTTATACATTGAAAATGGCAACATGCCAGTTGATATACATTGAAAATGGCAACGTGCGGTTGATATACATTGAAAATGGCAACGTGCGGTTGATATGTCTTTATACATTGAAAATGGCAACGTGCCGGTTGATATGTCTTTATACATTGAAAATGGCAACGTGCCGGTTGATATACATTGAAAATGGCAACGTGCCGTTGATATACATTGAAAATGGCAACGTGCGGTTGATATGTCTTAATACATTGAAAATGGCAACGTGCGGTTGATATGTCTTATACATTGAAAATGGCAACATGCCGGTTGATATACATTGAAAATGGCAACGTGCGGTTGATATACATTGAAAATGGCAACGTGCGGTTAATATGTCTTAATACATTGAAAATGGCAACGTGCGGTTGATATGTCTTTATACATTGAAAATGGCATGCCAGTTGATATACATTGAAAATGGCAACGTGCGGTTGATATACATTGAAAATGGCAACGTGCTGGTTGATATGTCTTAATACATTGAAAATGGGAACATGCCAGTTGATATGTCTTAATACATTGAAAATGGCAACGTGCCGGTTGATATGTCTTTATACATTGAAAATGGCAACGTGCCGGTTGATATACATTGAAAATGACAACGTGCCGGTTGATATACATTGAAAATGGCAACGTGCCAGTTGATATACATTGAAAATGGCAACGTGCCGGTTGATATGTCTTAATACATTGAAAATGGCAACGTGCCGGTTAATATGTCTTAATACATTGAAAATGGCAACATGCCAGTTGATATACATTGAAAATGGCAACGTGCTGGTTAATATGTCTAAAATTCTAGGTCTTTTTGCAATAGCAAGCCAATAGCATAGTCGTATATATTTTATTTCTAGGCCTTGCCTTGCCTAATTAAGTACTGTACTCTGCAGACCCTACTCTGTCTCTGGTAATTCCTCTTGACTAAAAAGAAAACTTATAACAACAACATTCATCATACTTCATATCATAATTATTCTGGCGTTTATACATCATATGGATGCATATAGTCTCTGCTTACACTTAGGCCGTATAGAGTTACAGCGTATACATAGTAACGTGAGAGCATGGTTTGAAAGTCTTCTTCCTCTTTTCTATCCTTTTCTTTGGAAAATATATGATTTCATATCAGGCGTCTGCCCCTTGATTATCAGTGCATATAGCCTCATCACAACTTGATGGCACGTTGCCATTTTCAATGTACATTGAAAATGGCAACGTGCCGGTTGATATGTCTTAATACATTGAAAATGGCAACGTGCCGGTTGATATGTCTTTATACATTGAAAATGGGAACATGCCAGTTGATATACATTGAAAATGGCAACGTGCCAATTGATATACATTGAAAATGGCAACGTGCCGGTTGATATACATTGAAAATGGCAACGCGGGTTGATATGTCTTAATACATTGAAAATGGCAACGTGCGGTTGATATGTCTTTATACATTGAAAATGGCAACATGCCAGTTGATATACATTGAAAATGGCAACGTGCCAATTGATATACATTGAAAATGGCAACGTGCGGTTGATATACATTGAAAATGGCAACGTGCGGTTGATATGTCTTAATACATTGAAAATGGCAGCGTGCGGTTGATATGTCTTTATACATTGAAAATGGGAACATGCCAGTTGATATACATTGAAAATGGCAACGTGCGGTTGATATACATTGAAAATGCGTGTTGATATACATTGAAAATTGCGGTTGATATGTCTTTATACATTGAAAATGGGAACATGCCAGTTGATATACATTGAAAATGGCAGCGTGCGGTTGATATATCAACCGCATGTTGCCATTTTCAATGTATAAAGACATATCAACCGACGCGTTGCCATTTTCAATGTATTAAGACATATCAACGCACGTTGCCATTTTCAATGTATATCAACTGGCATGTTGCCATTTTCAATGTATAAAGACATATCAACCGCACGCCATTTTCAATGTATAAAGACATATTAACCAGCACGTTGCCATTTTCAATGTATTAAGACATATCAACCGCGCGTTGCCATTTTCAATGTATATCAACCGCACGTTGCCATTTTCAATGTATTAAGACATATCAACCGCACGTTGCCATTTTCAATGTATATCAACCGCACGTTGCCATTTTCAATGTATATCAACCGCATGTTGCCATTTTCAATGTATAAAGACATATCAACCGCACGTTGCCATTTTCAATGTATTAAGACATATCAACCGCACGTTGCCATTTTCAATGTATATCAACTGGCATGTTGCCATTTTCAATGTATAAAGACATATCAACCGCACGTTGCCATTTTCAATGTATAAAGACATATCAACCGCACGTTGCCATTTTCAATGTATTAAGACATATCAACCGCACGTTGCCATTTTCAATGTATATCAACTGGCATGTTCCCATTTTCAATGTATAAAGACATATTAACCGCACGCTGCCATTTTCAATGTATTAAGACATATCAACCGCACGTTGCCATTTTCAATGTATATCAACCGCACGCCATTTTCAATGTATATCAACCGCACGTTGCCATTTTCAATGTATAAAGACATATCAACCGCACGTTGCCATTTTCAATGTATTAAGACATATCAACCGCACGTTGCCATTTTCAATGTATATCAACTGGCACGTTGCCATTTTCAATGTATATCAACCGCACGCGTGCCATTTTCAATGTATATCAACCGCACGTTGCCATTTTCAATGTATAAAGACATATCAACCGACACGTTGCCATTTTCAATGTATTAAGACATATCAACCGCACCATTTTCAATGTATATCAACCGCACGTTGCCATTTTCAATGTATTAAGACATATCAACCGCACGTTGCCATTTTCAATGTATATCAACCGCACGTTGCCATTTTCAATGTATATCAACCGCATGTTGCCATTTTCAATGTATAAAGACATATCAACCGCACGTTGCCATTTTCAATGTATTAAGACATATCAACCGCACGCCATTTTCAATGTATATCAACTGGCATGTTCCCATTTTCAATGTATAAAGACATATCAACCGCACGTTGCCATTTTCAATGTATAAAGACATATTAACCGGCATGTTGCCATTTTCAATGTATTAAGACATATTAACCGCACGTTGCCATTTTCAATGTATTAAGACATATCAACCGCACGTTGCCATTTTCAATGTATATCAACTGGCATGTTGCCATTTTCAATGTATATCAACCGCACGTTGCCATTTTCAATGTATTAAGACATATCAACCGCACGTTGCCATTTTCAATGTATATCAACTGGCATGTTGCCATTTTCAATGTATATCAACCGCACGTTGCCATTTTCAATGTATATCAACTGGCATGTTCCCATTTTCAATGTATAAAGACATATCAACCGGCACGTTGCCATTTTCAATGTATTAAGACATATTAACCGGCATGTTGCCATTTTCAATGTATATCAACTGGCATGTTGCCATTTTCAATGTATATCAACTGGCATGTTGCCATTTTCAATGTATATCAACTGGCATGTTGCCATTTTCAATGTATATCAACTGGCATGTTCCCATTTTCAATGTATAAAGACATATCAACCGGCACGTTGCCATTTTCAATGTATTAAGACATATCAACTGGCATGTTCCCATTTTCAATGTATATCAACTGGCATGTTGCCATTTTCAATGTATATCAACTGGCATGTTCCCATTTTCAATGTATAAAGACATATCAACCGGCACGTTGCCATTTTCAATGTATTAAGACATATCAACCGGCATGTTGCCATTTTCAATGTATATCAACTGGCATGTTGCCATTTTCAATGTATATCAACTGGCATGTTGCCATTTTCAATGTATATCAACTGGCATGTTGCCATTTTCAATGTATAAAGACATATCAACCGGCACGTTGCCATTTTCAATGTATTAAGACATATCAACTGGCATGTTCCCATTTTCAATGTATAAAGACATATCAACCGGCACGTTGCCATTTTCAATGTATTAAGACATATCAACTGGCATGTTCCCATTTTCAATGTATATCAACTGGCATGTTGCCATTTTCAATGTATATCAACTGGCATGTTCCCATTTTCAATGTATAAAGACATATCAACCGGCACGTTGCCATTTTCAGTGTATTAAAGTAATTAATGTACTACCGGTATGTCCCTTTTGCAGCCAACATCAAATTCTGTAGAACTTTGCAGGAATTATGAATATGTCATGTATGTCCTATCTGTGAAATTTAAACATTAGCAGTGTCCTAATATTCAAATTATGCAAGGAAACCGTTTACTTGCTAGACTTCACTGTCAGACACTATTGAGTGACTGACTGGCTTTTTTATCTTTGGTAATAACATACATAAAATGAGCTGTAAAGGGTACATGAGCATTTGTCTACATCAATAACCCACTTCTTGTAATGGCCAAAATTAAACTGATTGAATCTTTGCGCAGCATAAAACGTACGACCATTCGGTACAATGGTCTGAAAAATCAGACTATTACTTACTTGCTCTATAGCTCCTAAGTCGATTCGACAACTAATAGTCGTTATTTTCCCACTTAAAGACATTTTCAAGCCCCTTTTTTTAGGGAAGTTCTAAATTAGTATTGTCTTTCAAATGCTGTTGGAATTTAACCTTTTCATTTTTTGGCCTGCAAATGGGACATAGTACCTTTAATTAAGACATATATCAATGATTTCAATGTGGTGTTTGATTTTCATATGTGGTCTGTTTATCCAATGATAATCATTATCAATATTAGTTGCATTGAAGTAAAAAGTTTTCCACATATCCCACTATGTTGGCTGTCTTGTGTATATCGTATCTTTAAAATTATGTAAATCTTAATTTACTAAAAACGACTGGCTGGTGCGTCTATAGCTGCATACGTACGGACACACACACACAGTACAGTTAAGTTGCATATTCCTATATACACTAGCCTCTACACGTTCGATTCGAACAATATATAAGTCTCATGAAATTCACGGTCTCTATTTCTGATCTTTCCTGATTTTCCTGATTTTGGGTTTGCAATTTCGTTTTGAACCATTCAGACTTATTCTTAAAGGGCCTCTTGCTAAATATCCACTGATTAGAGTGAATTTATTTAGTTGAATTCCTCGGTTAGTGCGATCTGATACGGCACTACTCGCACCACACGTAAAGGGACTTCCTTAACGGACCAATCGGAGAATGGCAACACGTCTGTCGCTAGTCGATCGTATAATTAGCATGGCAGCCATCTTGGAAAAAAAATAGCAAAAAATTGCAAAATAGTTAATAGCAATGCCCTGCCTCCTTTTTTTTTGTTGAATAGCGGTCCTTATGAATAACGGTCCTGATGCCTTTATGAATAGTGACACCCTTTGCGTTTTATGAATAGCGGTCCTTGTGAATAGTGGTCCTTATGACTAGCGAGGTTACCCCGATGTGAACATAGCCTGTATGACTTTGTGAATGAAATTCAAAGCTATTTTGGTAAGGTTATCTTTCTATTTTCAAAATGCCCCCCCCCAAAAAAAAAAAGCCACAAAAAAAGGCCTGTGATATACATTTTGTTTAAATAGCTTCTATAGTGATACAAATCATTTATTTTGTCATACATTACATCAGTATATTCACATAGCACAATAGCAAAAATTGAAAAATAGTAAATAGTAATGCCCTGCCTCCTCCTTTTTTTAAAAAGTCCGGACAAGAAACACATCATTTTTGTTATTTGGCCTAAAAAGGATTTGAATAACAATTTATGATATTCAACAAGATTTGAAAAATAATTTATGGTTTCTAAGTAAGGTTTGAAGATAATTTATGATATCTAAAATCAGATTTGAAATTAATTTATCATTTTTACATAAGATTTGAAAAATAATCTATGAAATGTCTAAAATCTGAATAGGATTTGAAAATAATTCATGGTATCTATATTTATATATACATGTAGAAAAAAAATAATGAAAATTTAAGCTCTGAACTTGTTCCAAATTCTGATAAGGAAGCACATGATTACATGCTATGGTGCAAATTGGCAACTGTATAACATAGTAAACAATCTTGTGGATGAGGTGAATGAAATTATGCTTTTCAAAATTCATTTTTTTTTTCCTATACATTTGAGGCATACATAAGGCTTGAAATCTTAATTACATGCAGTGAAAAGAGACCTAAAATATGTTTAAGATTCAAAGGTACCGAATGCCCCCATGAAACATAAAAATAACCTTTAAAGAGTTTACATGGCATTCTGTGGGTTCTCATCTGAGACACTTTCAATGAAATGGATATTTGTTATTATTTTTGTAAGTTTGTAGAGGAAAAGTACACTGAAACTCAAGTCATTATCAAAGAATACTGTAACTCTACTAAAACCTTTGTGTTATTGAAGCTGAGAGAACGTTTGGAGAGAGCTGGCAAGGGTCATTTGGTAGACTTTGAGTTACTGCCTGGAACAGGTCACTTTTTGGAGGTCCCATTCCAAACAATCAACACTGTCTCCAGCCTCTATGATCCAACCTCACTTCAATCTCCTAAATGTAAGTATTAGGCTTTCCCTGTTCCCTCGAGTGTGCGTGTGTGTGTGTGTGTGTGTACAAAGTGTTTTTGTTTTGTTGTTGAAATTTTAAAAGAAATTTCAATCTGTAATTATTGAAATAATGGTTCTAAAGACTTTTTCACATTTAGTGAACTGGACTTCACATTTTTGTATCTTATAGCACGCATATAGAATCAGTACGTATAGGACCATTGTTACATGCAGTTACTTTTTTCATCCACATATGGCAGTCATTCACTACATAAAGAAGAGGAGAAAAAAAAACTGCCATGGTTTATCTCATCCTTTGAATAACCACTGATTTCTTTCATAGTATCGTAGGTTTCAGAGCATTTGTTTTTTTTCTTCAAAATTATGGAATATACCACGTAAATACATTGGAGTCTGCATATGGAGGTAGAATTCTCTACTCTTTTAAAGGATTTGTTCATAGAAATGGAAACAATGTCTTCAGGACTTTTTTGTCACCCACTCTTGCATTCCAACTCTTATGCTTTTATCAGATATTGATTTCTATCTATTTCTGTATCTTACCTTAAAATCAAACAGTATACTTGACTAACTACGGTGGCAGTGATACCAAGCAGGGAACGAAAGACCAGGTGTTTGCCTGGAGAAAAATTGTGAATTTCTTCCGAAACATCTTGATGTGAAAGAAATGTATCGCAGTGATTGGATCTCATCCTAGACAATCCTCTTCTCATTCTGTGTGTAAGATGGATAGTCTGGTTCGTGGAGGGATAGAGTTTTTATTTACTCATTAGCTGCCAAGCAGTGCCTGTACCATTTAATATATGTAATTGTTTATTTGTATGCATTGGGTAATTTGATTATTCCTCCTAGAATTGAAAAGGAGAATGGTATATAGGTGGTGTTAACACATGATGTTCTGTAAGTTCAACCTTTCAATTTTTTTATGAATATATTAAATGAATATGATAATACCGATGATTATTGTAGCAGGAGCAAACACAAAGATAGCATTATATAGTTTTTTTCATGGATTGGCACCAACATGTAATACTGAGTTAAAAACAAAGATAAATACATAAGTATATTTTAGTCATAATTCTACTTAACTTGGGTGCAGCAGGTGTGCTTTAAACATATATAAATAAAAAGCAATGTAGAAAGCTTTTAAAGACCCTGTCCGAAGTGAAAAATGAAATAGATGAATTATATATCAAAGGAAAGCTGACAAGCCATAGATTACAACAATACCAATTATATGCTACTTTAGTGCCTGTCAGACGAGTAACCGCTCTATAAAAACTCGAAATCTAAAGCTGTGAAAATCGGGAGTTGTTGACGTAAAACTAGCTATTGAATTGATGACATCACCGTATGTGGAGTACGCATATTCACAATGACGTTGCATTAATTAAGCACGGCTCATCGCCTCAGCTATATAGGCGAGCACATATGGTGTCGTCACTGTATCTGCGGCAAATTGACCCCTGTTGACCAGAAAATTGGAGAGGTGCGGAAAAAAGGTTTTAATTCGCTTTTGTGAAATACTGAAAGGGAAAATTTTTGAATTCCTTTATATTTGTATTCTATGTTCATTCAGCTTTCCATTGATAACAAGTTGTATTTTCATCGGATAGGGTCTTTAAGCTTGAATGGAGCAGTTAGACTCGGTCCACTGTACAACATCATCATTCCCTTTGTCATTCATTTTTTTTTTTCAGAGGTGTAATTTAGTATCAGACATGAAGTTAATGAATACAAATGAATGATATCAATAATAAATCTGGTTTTGGGTAGCCCCTAATACAAATACAGAAAGTACAAATGTGAACAAAACAGTAAGAGCATTGGATATAATTGTGTGCAATTGTTCATGCATTCCCGAATATTGAGTGGAAGCAGGTTCTAAATTTAAGCAGCTGTTGGTCTGTATTGACTGTCTATGTACTGCCTTATAACAATTAAGTCTATTTTGAAATGTACCAAGTCAAATTAGAATATTTATGCATTGCAATAATGCAAATTTGCATTTCCTGCAGCTTTAGTCTGAAGAGACACATGACATAGATGACAAATCAATTTTGCAGATTTTGAGAAACGGTTAATTTGAAATGATTCTGATAAGAAGTAATGTATTTTTATTTGTCAAGCAGCTTTTAGACTGTAGTAACAATAATGATGTGTATTTGATAATCTATTCAAATGTTTTCTAAGCCCAGCTGAATTAAAACTCATTTTGTTGTTGTTGTTGTTTTCATCGACTGATTGAATTGATACATTGTATGTATTATAATCTATTAATGTTTATAGACCAGTTTTAATGCTAATTACACACATTGGACAAAGCATCACCAAATGTCATAGCCTCACAATATTTGTAACTAATGGCAGCCTTCAGTCATGTGTAGTAACACTTCAAGTAGTCAAGTTTACCTTCACTAGGCATGGTTATATATGTTCATCATTTGAAATAGTAAATCAAGCACTTTCATATATTTTATATAAGCCAAATTTTATTGAGATACTTTTTTTTTGGGGGAGGGGCGTTGATTCTGCTTTCACTACCATTCCTGTTATTTCCTGAGGTTTAAATGTTCGTGAGATGTAACCAATTTTTGTCATCGCCATGTTGATTACACCATTTCTAATGACTAAGTTTATTGCTCTCACTACCTCAACACTGCATGTGATTCTAATATACTTGGGGATATTATGATGTTCACATGTGCTTGGCATTTTTTTTTTGTTTAATTGTCACTGAAACTTATTCCATCCTTGGTTTTATCTTCTTTGGGTATTGTTCAGTTTTACTGATACTTTTTAATTTAATTTGGGCTGCAGGGATCATATTAGTTGGGATAGGAAGCCATGCTTAAATGATATGAGAGGGAATGTCAAAGTAAAATGTATAATTTACTCAGAACATTCATTGTCACATGTTTTTATGCAAATAAGTAACATATAAAATGTGTAACATAAAATAAACTGTATGTATGTTTATGACTAATGGTGGGTCCCTGTATTAAGCCTATTGGAATTAGAGAATTCAGTAGTCAGCGGGTTAAGCTGTCTAGACCCCCAGTGGAACATCAAAGTTTTCACTGGTTATATGTCCAATATGCCCAAAAATGGAGAAGAAAAAAAAAAAAAAATAGAATAAAAGTTCATAAAAATAAATAAAGGGAATATAAAAATCTTACTCATAACATAGAAGACATTTAATTGCTTGGTTCCATACAGACAAAAATAACAGCCTGGTAGGCCTATGGGGAATTCTTAAACAGGACTGACTTTTGTCAACCTTCTGTATAGATGTGGTCAGTGGAGCCAGACATAGTCACAGTAGAACGACCATCGATAGAAGAGAATGAAGCTTTTTTGGCATAAAGTTACATTGTTGTGACTAAAGACATTTTATGTATTAGCACACCTTTTATTATTTAGTGATTCTTCTGCCTTTCAAAATATATTGATAAACTTCTCTTTCCTTTTTAGTGAGGATCGGTTTTATGAGTGCTCTGTGAAATACATTAACCTTCTAAGTGTAGGGGTTATACTTTCATCAGGGAGATGGGAAGGGAATGCTCTCTGTATTACAAACAAAAACAAATGCAAATATATTGATAAAAAGCATGGGCGAAGAGATAGAGAGAATTTACAACCAGACATCGAAGTTTAGACACCGAGACAATTTCAAGCAGGAGAGAGAGAGAGAGAGAGAGAGAAGAAGGTAGAAGCAAATTAAGAAAGGAAGAATTAAGGAAGCCTGAAAGAAATGGAGGAAGAAAGACAAAAGAGAGAAAGAATATGTCATCGATACAATCTACTAGCGTTGACAGTGAAAAAAATACAATTATGCTAGGAGAGCAGCGAAAATTATGCCAACCCCCAGAAATCGAATTTTTCAGGGGTAAGAAGGATTTTTTTTTTTGGGGGGGGGTCCACATGTACTCGAAAAATGTATTCAAATTATGCTTAAAAAACTCAAATTATGCCAAAATTTTGCTAAAAACAGCCAAATTATGCCAGATCTGGCAACGTTGGTACAATCTGAACCCCACTTGCTTGTGCCCAAGTTATATTTAAATAGCGCCCTCTTTATATTTTGCGTACAGATAAACCAAGATAAATATAGTTTTCGCCAATATGTACCTTGCACACATATATATAGCTCTATGCTTGCACAACACCATTATTTTATTGACGTGATTGTTTTGTACTGTCAGTAGTAGTAGTAGTACCGGTACTAGTAGCTGTCTGTTGCGAAGCGACAATGACCGCCTTCACTTTCATGAAGGCTGCTTGCAAAGGTGGGTAGGTACCGGTAGCTCTTTCAAGTTACTAACGGCACTCTCTCGGGGAGCTGGTGGCAGTTTCACACCGGCGAGGACAAGCCAGGACGGGTGTGAACCAGGGAAAAAAATAATATTTATTTTTCGGGGGCTATAGGCTACTAGCTTTTCAAGCTTGCCTGCATAAAAATAACACTCTAACATTATTTTGCATTGAACTCTATGCAAATTTACGGGGGCTCTTTCTGATTTTCGGGGGCTCTTTTGGGCATTTGGGGGGGGGGGTGAATTCGCCCTAGAGTCCCCGTGTATTTTTTTCACTAGTGTGAACCACTTAGACCCTGCAGTGACTGGTCGAAATCCTTGATTTGGTTGATCCAGCAAGTGCGATGGCACAAACACGACCCTACTGGACAGCAGGGCTTAAATTAATCCAAGGCCACCAAGGCCATGGCCGTGGATGCCCTTTTGATTGGCCTCAATGCCCCTCTCATTGGCCTTGCAGATTTTTTGTGCCCTTTCCGAAGTTCCTATTTGTGCTGTAATATAGGAATGTGCCCTACAGAAAAGTGGCCTTGCCCTAAAAATATTGAAATTTAAGGCCTGGGACAGAGATCCTAACAATTACAGAGCTTGGTTTGACAGCAGTTTGAATCCCGCGGCACATTACTCACAGGAGCTCTATAAGTAGTAACAAGATTTTACAAAACCTATATTTTGAGCATATGCACCACCCACCTGCTCGATCCACGAACAATTACATATATTAAACAACTAGTGACTTTAGTGTGCCCTACCGGAAGACCAACAGGAATTCTCTTCCGTATACTACTATACTGTTGATTTGTTGATATGATGTTGACTAATTGTACACTGGCGCGCAGGCTCTGAAATCGAACCTGAATCGAACATACAGTATACGTACGGGAGTACGAGTGCGTGACGCCGGTACCGTACCGTACGCACTGTCCGAACTAATTTTCAGGTAGCTAGGGAGCATGTTGACGTTTAGGAGCGTGTTGACGTTTGGGAGCTGCACAGACGTACCTAGCAATAGCATGAAAGCCGCTGGGAAAACTAAAATAAAAGTCGTTGTTTGAGTTTGGCATTAGGGACTTATAGATTTTACACGACGAGAACGTGGACTGCCACGGTGACATCCTTTTAAGGTAATGTGACGTCCTTTTAAGGCACTGCCGGGCACGGGCCAGTACCTTAAAAGACACGTGGCAGTCCACGTTCTCGTCGTGTAAATCTAAAAGTCCCTAAATCTTTGCCACGCCCTATAGTGGTAGTCTACATCATGTTTAGTTGACTTCCCCGAGATCTGGAGAGAGTTGTGGATACGCCTCTATTGCAGGGAGTTAAATTTGTTAATAAGAGTAAGTTTCAGGATGTTTCTTAATCTTAGACTTTAGTACTAAATAGGGCGCTAATTAGTAATTCAGAATTATATCCCTAGACTAGGTCTACTTTGAGTTTGACCCGTAAGTTCGTAACTTGATTTTGGGTATGTTTTACTTTTAGTAGACCCTTCTAGGGTATCTCCTAGACCGAAAATTTCTGTCTCTTTCGTGTTAGCCTCAGTAGGGTCGGCTCCTCTCTAGAGACAGAAGCCGACCATAGGCTATGCATAGGTGCTCCTAGTCCTAGACCCTATATGCAAACTCGGTGGAACGGATCGGGCCAGCAAACTTTGGACTAAAATGTCACTTTAGCGGATTCATATTCGATGCATTTATTTTTGAAAATTAGGCCTAGGGTCTAGGCTAATATAATTCGGTTCCACTTACCAGATTGACTGAATGATGCGTTTAAGGGTCTTTTTCCCCCGATTCTCTTCGTCGAAATTGAACTCAGCTCCGTGTTGAAATTTTTGCAGCGCATGCGCAGTAACTGAGTAATTAGAAATAACCGTCTGGTATGGGTCATTCTTTAATAAAACTGCCATTTGTTGACATTCCCCATATAGGCGGTCAGAGGAGCCAGATGCAATCTCAGCGGAACAATCGTCGATATCGGAGACTGAAGCTACATAGGCCTACCCCTGCATGAAGAGTAATTTAAGCAAAACCTAAAATGCGCTTGTATAAAGTTGTAATCACCTATTCTATATTCTAGCACCTGACAAACTTGGCTTCGGAGTTCACTCGTGGACTCTTCTTTCTTCTCAGAGTCATACAGTACAGAGCACTTTGAAATCGTT
Organism: Mesocentrotus franciscanus; assembly: GCA_037976565.1. Classification (NCBI taxonomy): domain Eukaryota; kingdom Metazoa; phylum Echinodermata; class Echinoidea; order Camarodonta; family Strongylocentrotidae; genus Mesocentrotus; species Mesocentrotus franciscanus. Next base: position 38,089,477 of record CP137668.1, on the reverse strand, counting down.
GAAGAAGTTATAAACCAAAAATGTGAAAATTTGATACTGCATGGAGTGATATCAATTTTGCTTACCTAGCTTCCAGCTTCCAGCTTCCTGATGATAATGAGTTAATGTGCAATTTACATTACAAAAATGCTGACCTCTTATGAGAGTTCGCGATGTTGTTTCTGCCTGAAATGCAAATACACGCTGTATACACCTCAAAAAATGTTTTTGCGTTGCCAATTTGAAACTTGCTTTACGATAATAGCGATTAAATTTAGTATACTAAGGTGCACCCACAGAGTTCGCTGAACATCGAGCTCCCTGGGCGTGCGCCTTTTTTAAACACTAATCGCTATCATTTAAATAGTACTTACTAATTAGCCAACAAAAAAAACAAAAAATTCTTCTCCCTTTCCAACTCTTTTATTTCGGCCCCATTACCCTCTTGATCCCCAACTCCTGGATCTGCCACTGATTTTGAGTGTGTGTGTCTGTGTGTCTGTGTGTCATTTGTTAGAAGAGACCTATATAGCTACATTAAAGGGCAAGTCGATCCACTCCAAAAATAACTTACTTTCAATATAGAAGCAGAAAAATCAGACAAACCAATCAAAAAAAGTTTGAGCAAATTCGGATAACTAATAAGAAAGTTATGAATTTTTAATGACATGAAAAATTTTGAAAATCACTAGACAAATTGGCAACTAACTCATGAGTCTGTGACGTCATGTCCTCACTATCCACTAATTATTTTCTTTATATTGATAATACAAACTTCCTATTTTCCCTCTAAGAATCTTATTTCTTCACACCAGCATCCAAGTTAGATTGATAGTAATATGTTTTTGTGTGGATGCACTAATATAGAGTTGTTTTTTCCATTTAAATCATGAAAATGTGAATTTTGATAAATTATTTATATATAAATATCAATAATTATGAATATACAATATTCAGAAAATAGTATCAATTCTAATATCTTCAAAGTTCATAAAAGATTTTGTGAAATGTCATGCACGCAATATGATACAAATCATATAACCTGGGCAAAGGCATGGGAAATCAAGTTTTGGGGATAAAAGGAAATTAATGGGATTAAAGCCTCGGTCACAAATGCCATTACGAACTGCTACGAACGCCGTACGAACGATTTTCAGACAATGGAAATTCAGGAAGACAATGGAAAACGGAGATTTGTAAAATTATCGTTCGTGCGAACCTTTGTGACCGTAGCATAAACTATATAAAGCAATTGAAAAATAGTGAGGACATGACGTCACAAACTGATAACCAAATTGGCAATTTGTGTAGTGATTTCCATTGTTCCACAGTTTTACATACTTTTTCAAAAATTCATAACTTTCTTATTAGTTATCCGATTTAGCTCAAACTTTTTTTGATTGGTTTGTCTGATTTTTTCTGCATATATTGAAAGTAAGTTATTTTTGGAGTGGACTTGTACTTTAACTACAGATAAGAAAATTTCTGTAATTATTTTGAACTACATGTACATGTATTTATTTCAAAACATTTTACTGAAATTGTAATCTTTGTTTGAGATGTACTGTATATCCAAGGTTTATTTATCAACTGTTTTGTTCTTGATTCTTACCAACATTCTGAAAGGTTCTGAAGATTGGCAACTAATGAACTATGTACATGGCAGCATTAGCCAGGCTTCCCAGAGTAGCATTTTCTAGATGCAGTAGTACAGGACCAAATAATCCTACCCTGAGTGTGCATCCAGAGTCCAGCTTGTGTGATGAGGTTGTCAACATCAAGGCAAATGGGTTGTCCCCAGGGCAACTGGTCACTCTAAAAGCTCATGTCTACACAGAGAATGGGAAGTACAGATTTGAGTCAAGTGCTCACTACAAAGCTGATGCAGATGGAAAAGTAAGAGGTTTGTAGGTCCATAATCAATCATGCATGAACAACTATCTGTAAATACCACCCTTTTCTTGTTTCTCATGGGCTGTCTTTATGTATACTGGTTGCAAAGTAGTAAATTCGGAAAAAAGGTACAATGTTATATCATACATGATGCTCTAAAAAGTATGCAACAAAGTTTTCTGCTGCTTGTGTAGCAATAGCATCCAGCTTACTAAATTGTCTAAAATTACATTTTCTCTGTGAATAGTTCAAAAGGACCCATCACTAGGAGGGAGCTATGAGGGTATTGAACCAATGGGCCTCCTCTTAGCCATGGAACCGGCCCCAGAGGTGGCCCACAAATACCCTCGGTTGGTCAAATGGGATGTTACAACGCCTTTATTTACACACTTGAGCTCATTGATGGAGATGAAGGTCAGGAGAAGGTCATCACCTCTACATCAATTGAAAGAATGTTCTTAGCAGACTATGTTGAAAGGATACCAGTTAAGATGGGAGAGGCAGAAGGGGTACTCTTCTTGCCAAAACAAAGAGGTATGTTTAAATGCAATGTACTTTATGGAAACCTCTGTAACAACAGTGTAAAATACAAACATATTCATAGCAAATAATAACAAACCTTAATGATTGATAACAATTAAGTACTAAGGTCATATTATTAAAAAAATGGAAAGAAATGACTGGAGATCAAGTTAAAGGCATACTATAGCAGATGTGTATATGAAGTATCAAGCATAAAGTATGCTCAAATAATTACACACACTCTTTTTATTTTTTACATTTTTGTGTGTGTTTATGAATTTAATTGGATTGGTTTCTGTCAGTTGTACTTCTGCATCATATTCCCGAATTGTAGAATTAAACATTTTTACTGGCAATAATGTTTATTTTTCATTTTTATTCCATTGTAGGATCATCGGATCCACTACCTTTCATTATTGACATCCGAGGTCTTCTCACCAATCTAGTTGTGGACCGTGCAGCCACGCTAGCTTCTCATGGGTTTGCTGTCTTTGCCTTTGATTACTTCATGCCACGCAGACTCAAAAGTCAAGAAAAAAATGTATACATGGACAGTCAAGCATTCCTTGTGAGTTTTGAAGAAGTACTCTTGTATTTTAGAGATAATTACCTTTTTATCAAAGTTATATTTTATATTAATTATATGAACTCAAATTTTACAAAGTTGGGCATCTTATATTGTAACTGAGTATGAGCAAACTTTACAATATCTTTAGCTATGAATTAATTTAAATGTTATGATTATGCAGGCCTTATTCAAAGAGGTCTAATGGTTACAGGGCTTAAATTAATCCAAGGCCACCAAGGCCATGGCCGTGGATGCCCTTTTGATTGGCCTCAATGCCCCCCTCATTGGCCTTGGAGATTTTTTGTGCCCTTTCCAAAGTTCCTATTTGTGCTGTAATATAGGAATGTGCCCTACAGAAAAGTGGCCTTGCCCTAAAAATATTGAAATTTAAGGCCTGTGGTTATATGTATATCTATATATGTATATTTTTAGGACATCATAGATTTTGTCAAGGCACATCCCCGGCTAGATGAGAACAAGATAGGAATGACGTCTTCCTGCCTTGGAGGGGCAATGATGCTTCATGCTGCTACTAGACTTGATCTGCCAGTCAAGTGCATGGTTGCAGCTGGATTTCTTGATGTACTGTGTGTGACTCTTGGATGGAAAATCCTGGATGGGAGTCTACTCGAACCTGTAGGGTAAGTGCCACCTAGCATCTATGGTAGAGCTTTATAAAGAGCACATATAACATTATTGGATAAGCCCTTTTAAGAGCCTGGAGTAGAGCTGACTCATAAGAAAATACCCCCTTTTTTGGTTGCTCCAACCCCCACTGATTTTTTTAAAAGGCCTAGAGAAGGCCAGCAGAATTCCTGAAAGGATAAAGTGTGGTTAGGAAATCTCCCTCTCCCCACATTTTCTGAAAATCCTAGGACCGTCTCATTTTTTGATACATCAAAAATAAAAAATATAGGTACATTTTAAACAAATTTATTATCATTTATAGTTTTTTACAAATACAATTTGTCCTCTTAAGTTTTTTTTTAGTTCTGTAAATGTGTTGGGGAAAGATAAATATGAAGAAGAGATATAATATGCAATAGTCATCTTTCAGTTTTACCTTTGTTTTTGTTTTTAATTGTTTTTTTTATAGAATTGATTTACCACAATAAATCAATGTATCTACCTATTATTTGCTAGTTTATCTGAACTACGCCACCATCGAGAACTTTAAAAACATCACATTCGCGCATGCCCCACCCCCCAATACATCGCCTTCCGAGGGTTCACGTGCGCAACGCATGCCCGCCATTCATCCTCTTTCTATTCTTGCTTGCCGGGTAGAACGAAATACAGCTGAGTCACTGCTTTTAAATTAAGGATTTTGTTAGTTAAGGCTTAGTTAGTTATACGCATTTAATTCTGTCCTTAATTTAATTACTATCAATTTGGTGGTA
>CP137668.1:37942309-38084615 GCA_037976565.1 Mesocentrotus franciscanus | reverse complement strand
TCATAAAAATGGAAGGATGAATTTCCCTTTAATCTGTCATTATCTTGATATTTACAAGGTGGTCATGGCAGTGACTGTGAGAGACTTCTTTCATGATTAATCCAAGAAATCAACACCTAATTTACATTTTTACAATAATTTACATATTAAAAAAGATTCAATTTTCATTCATCCACATGTGTTCCTTTTATTTACATCAGTGGAGAGACAAGAATCTACCAATATTCTTCCAATATTCACAATATCTTGTGAGATTCTCCTAATCTTGTTTTCACCCGACATCTCTGAATCCTGAAACTTTCACTGATGTCCACAAAATAACACATTGAACTGAAAAACATACATCTCTTCAGTACTCTGTCACTGTATGGAAGTAATAATGATTCATCATATATTTACAACAGCTACTTATTCTTTTCTACAGTAAAATCAGTACTCTTTCAGAAGAAAAAAATCAGCTCAATTTCTTGTCCCATCAATAAACCTCAAAAGTATTCTCACTGTCATGCACCACTTCTGGAAAACAGAGTGGATTGTCGATGGAGATGCGAGGAAGTAGGAATTTTGTGTGTAAACCACTAAAACTTTGATCATGTGGTCAAAAATCACCTCCTAAGGAACAGATGATAAATCCATTGCAGTTAGTAGGTCCTTAAACATAACCACTCCGTCTACACATCAAAAAGGTAGTCCATATTTGCATTTTACAGCACATGGACGTTCAAGACCTATAGAGGGGATATGAAACCGAGCTGACCTTTTCTACATTGTAGATGCACTGGGCAATACCTGAGAACAGTTGAATATGCAGTTCCATTGGAACCTAGAGCATTACTAAATGTCTTCTTTGACTTTCGTGATCTGGCATTCCTCAAACTTTAAGTGCAAATGAATGACAATGCATGAAAGAATTTAAACTTGAAAACTAACTCAACTGTGATTATTAAACTAAAAAAAAACATGAATACAAACTTACATTAAATTGTCACTCTTCAATATACCACAATCATATAATTTTTGCTTGGAGTATGATTCCCTTTATAATGATTTTTTAATAAAAATTTCACAAAAGGTAATAAAAAGCCTTTGAATATGGGATTTTTCATAGTGAACATAATATTTCTATCATTGCACAATTTTTGTTTTTAAAATATCAGTTTACAAAAAATACAGCAGCTTCAGCATCATCTTCATAGAAGAAACACCTCAAATTCCCTTCTTCATTTAGTTTCCACATTTGAATTGCTAAAAAGTGGTTGCATGATATGAAATATGAAAAATCTATAAGAATACATTAGATTTCACACATGAAGTATATATCTTCACCATTGCACTTTGCCGAATTCATGATCTCAGATACAACTGATTAAACTTATTCAGAGTATCATAAATTTATCAGCCTTTCATAAAAATCATGACAAGTTTGTACCGGTATTGTTTGCCACTCTCAGGTTGTACAAATATTGGTTCACAACCAAGTATGTATCCATTTTTAAAATTATACTATTTCAAATGGGAGAGAAATATTTTGTCATCAACCCAGTTTGAGCTTTTTGCAAAGTAGAGCTGTTTCTTGTATTTTCTTTTAGGTTAAAGAAATATGTTTGAATGCAGTCACTCTGTAAAGATGACAAAATATGCTCAAAATATCAGTTCACAGCATTAAAATCTCCTCAACTATTTCTTATCATAAATATCATTATAATAAAACTGGATGAATGTTTTTATTGTGATGTTTTTGCTTCAACGGTTCCTGTATCTTGACTGAAAACAAAAGAGGAATTAAGAGTGAGAATCTCCCCTGCAGCTAATTTTGAATGCCATTACAAGATGCTAGCACTGTCGCGTGATAAATTACAAAGTTGCAATTATTCAAACATGATGCATTCTTTGAAATACTTTGTCACTGTAAAGGACTTATAAAAGCCATTTATGCAAATGGTTGATATTATTATAATATATGAATGTAGCATTGAAAATGAGAATGTCAGTAGAATAAACAAGCTTAAACAATAATGTACACAAACATTTCACAAATAAAGCAAAACTGAATCTTTTCATTTTGAATATAGATCAAGAGCTGCAGTAACAATAAAATAATACTCTTTTTTTTCCTTTCTGCAGTAATACACTTTCACAAAGCTGCACAACATGGTTTAGATTGCCACATCTGTTGAGGTCAGAAGTAATGAACAAGTCTTGTCTGCACACAGCTAGTCTCCACCTTCGTCGCTGCTGGAATCGGTCTCGGTGTAGTGGATTTTGCTCTGTGGAAATTGTAAGGAAAAAATATAATTTAGAGCTATAATGACAACAACAACAACAACAAAATTATGTTTGAATTAATGTTCAGCAGATTTAAATATCAAACTATAGGTACTAAATATTAACATAAGGATATCAGAAATCATGGACTAGAAAAATTACCACAAAAATTGCACTCCGGCTCCCTGTCCTAAGTATGATGTTATGATTCAGTATGATCCGTATATTTCGCTTTCAAGCCAAGATTTGAAGTCCTGAGAAGGGTCTTGGAAAATGCTTATTGAAGTGTTTAATTGATATTTGCACAACTTTAAAGCAAATGATTCATGTTCTCAATGATATAAGCTTTCCTTACATGTATAATTTGCCCATTTTGAATTTTTGTGATATTTCTTCGCACAGCTACTTTAAGGGAGAGAGATAGAAAGAAAAGTGCAGAAAAATGAGATGTAGGGAGAGTAGGTACAAAAAAAAAATTTAAAAATCAGAGAGAGAAAGAAATTTTGTGCCTCAACCCACCTCGTAGGTCTTATCACCAGAGATCTGCTTCATGACCTGTCTCACAACACGCTCCTTGTCCGAGAGACCATCTGAGGTCATGGCTCCCAGATCATGGGCGTCAGGGTTCATGCCGATAGCCACGGAGGATAGACTATTGGGCGTGGCAGTATGGGCTCGCTGGCCTGGCTCTGGAGTGGGGCCATGGGACCGTTCACTGGTGTTGTCTTCTTCAGAGAAGATGCCATCAGAGTGGTCGGTGGAGAAGGATTGACGGCTCTTTGGACGCAGCCTATCGTTCTGTATTGTCAATGTGTCTTCATCGCTGGAATGGTCTGGTGCAGCCTCTTCATTATCACTAGAACTCTCACCACCCTACAGAAAAATAAACAGAAAATCATGAACTACACATGCAAGTTGATGTCCCTTTACAAAAGGAGTAAGTTCTGCACTTGCGAAGGAAAGAAATAGGTTTTAGATGAAATGTAAAGTGGTGTCACAGGTTCTAATTTCAAAAGCAGAAACAATCATCAAGGAAAAGGCATGTTCATGTAAAACATTCTAATAGCAGTATTTTCAAGAATGCTTCTAATGGTTATAGAGCTGAGCCATATCTAAATATCAATGGTGGTAAACTAACCTTGGACTTTTCTAGGGATGACTTTGTCTTCTTTGTTGGAGAGGGGCTTCTCTTGGAGGTTCCTGGGCCTTTTCGTAAGGAACCTACATTCCTCCTGATAGGACTTTCATCAGAAGCCAGTCTGTGTCCTATATAGGAGGACTTGAGTCCCATAACCTCCATGCCTCCTAACCTAACACCACCCGTGGAATGATCGGAAGAATAGTTCATTTCTGCTTTAACGGTGATGGCCGTGGAATTGGAGGGGCCCTCCTGGCCACTTGGTCCACTGGTGGCCCCTTGAACGGGACTATTGCTGTTCAAAACATCAATCTCACTGGTGAAGTTACCAATTGTCCTTTGTCTGTGCTTGTACTTCCGTGGAGCCGCCTGGCTTTGGCCCTCGTTCACAATCTGTACATGTCCAGGGCGGCTCTTTGCGTTGCGTCCATTGCACCTACATATGCCGCCTGCAATCTCTGCAGGAGAGTGGATATTGAAACGACACCCAAGTTTCCTAGACATTGTGCCCTCTGTAACAAGTCTTTCACTCTGAGAGCGCTTGATAAACCGTGAGGTTTCAGCATCAGGCTTACGAACGTCAGAAGTACTTGAGGAAATTTCTTCATCTGCAGCCCTGGGGCTACTACTTGTGGGTTTGCTGGATTCTTGGCTCTCCTTGGAAGGAGATGCGGCTCCTTTCCCACAAAAGCTTCCCCTGCCGTGGCTGTTGTTCCTGCGATGACGTGACTTGCGCTGAGGCAAGGTCTTTGCTCGGATGGGTGATGTCTTGGCATTGAGGTTGGCTCTGGGTAGGGTTGCTGGAGATCTGTTTTCCGGCTCTGGACTTACTGAGGAACTGCCTGGACTTGGTGACCTGAAAAGATAAAACATATGGTATGGTAATGTACTTTGAACACAATTAACACTACATGGAAGCAGTCCATTCCAAATTCTTCAAGTGCATCTTTTTCATCTGCACCTGTACTCATTACTCTCATGGCTATATGCATTCATTGAGTATATCATCAAATGTCATTTGTAAAGAAAAAAACAATTTTTCTCCACCCAGTTAACCTATGTGTAAAAGAAATTCCACTTGTAGATCCCTTGTCTTTAACTGACAAAATGTTGGTATGGATCACACCCTGAAATGACTACTCCATTCCTGCTTCAATGGATAATCTAGGCCACATCTAGTCAATTTTCAAGACTGATAATTACCTTCCAAGTGTTGCTGAACCTCCATGAGACTGCAAAGACTTCTCGATCAGCTTCTGCACTGTCCGAGCCTTGAGGATGGGTTTGAGGGACTTCTTCTTCTTGATTTCAATCTCACTGAGCTGCTTCTCCCTGCGCATCAGCTCCCTCTCCCTCTGCTCCAGCTGGAGGAGACAGGAGTGCAGCTCCATGTAGAGGTCATTGGCTCGTTGCAGCTTGCGCTCGTAGTGCTCCCTGATGTCTTGTGCATGCCTGCAGAGGATGGGGGAGGAGTATATTAATCATCAATGTCTCACCCTAGTTTGGCTACTGTACAGTAAGATACCTTTGATCGCACATGTCTATTGTGTGCATCCATCCTTCCTTTCAGCTTATCTCAAGAACTTCCACTACTGATTTGTCATCATATTACAACCTCTTCATCATTTTTATTGCTACCACAAGTATAGATGCTCTCAAAACACTTTATTTCATGTGATAATAAAGAGATATAATCAACAGAAACATATTCTACATCACAGTGCTATGTAAGGAGATTCTCTGTTGCTTTGGTTACCTGAGCTCATCCTGTCTTCGTTTGATGAGATCTTCATCAATATGACACATGGATGATCCCTCTGATTTCATCTTCTCAAACTGAAGCTTAATCTCTTCTCTCCAATCAACCTAGAGACAAAAATACAACCAAAATAACATCCATAACGTCACATTAGTGGAATCAAGACTACCTTTCTCACTTCTTCTTTAAGACCAACAAGCTTGAATTAAACATAGGTCATGTAGAATGAATGGTGAACATTACAGAATGTAAATATCATCCTTGTGCTAACGCAATCAGGATCCGCAAGCACATTCTACATCCAGCTCTGGAATGCCAGGAATTTCATTAACGCCCTTTATTGATCACACAAATGCAGGCCATCTGGCCTTGTTTTGACTCTGACAAACACACTAGTATTGATTTCCATTTCCAGGGTAGCAGCACATCACATTCCATATTGCAATATAATAAGTAAGAACTCCAATCCAGGATTTTCAAGAATGTATATTTATGGATTTTATTATTGATTTGTAAATGTGTTAATGTAATGTTTACATATTACTATGGGGACAGTGGCTCAGGCCATCCTATGACAGAGTCAGAACTGCTAATTGTACTTCCAGCGAGTAGCAGGAAAAGCAGCGTGGATGTTCAAATTAAGATTTCATGGATCAACTCTTTTCCTAAGCCTGTCAATTTATTTATTTTATCATTAAAAGCTGCAATGAAATATTTACCATTTCTTAACTAACAATGTGATTACGTATTGAGGTTATGGAGTGTTTTCTTGTTAACTGATAAGTGACTCAAATGTATTTGCGTCTTATTCATAGCTCTTTACATTTTAATAGATGACTCTAAAGTCTGCCTTAAAATCCTAACATAGCAAATATAAATATGTACTTCTTTCCTTCTTACAATGAAATGTAAGAAATGAGACTACATTCAAGCCTACTTGATTTAATTTGAAAAAGAATCCACACAATTTTAGACAAAGATCGGCAAAAGGTATTATTGAAAGTTTATCTCTGGTTTACAATTAAAAAAAAAGGTGTGTTTAGTACCTGCTTGTCAAAATATGCCTCCTGGGGCGTTGAAAGGAAGTCCACAGCAGCGATGTCAATATGCATGAGGATCTGTCTGAAGGAGGGTCTGTTCCTAGTCTTAGCACTCCAGCACTGCATCATGAGAAGCTTGAAGCCATCAGGGCAGGTGGATGGGATGGGTAGCTGGAGGCTGTTGCTTCCAACACCCCAGATGATAGCTGAGGAATCCACATCCTTCAAAGAGTAAACAATTTGATCTTTAGTATAAGGTTGAATTGATTAAGTCTCTTGGTTAAAGGCATCGTTTAACAATGTTAAATCTGAGATGCACGGCCCTACGTGTTATCAGTGTCTGTGATATGGTGTAATATTGAAGCCCTAAAAAAATCGCGCTTCAAAAGGATCAAGAAGTGCCTCAAAAAAGTCAAAATCTTTGAGTGACTGGTTTTACCATACTCGTTTTCCCCAATAGACTGTAGTGTTATGAAAACCATTAGGAAAACGCAAAATTTGGTTTCGATTTCCAATCATAAATATCTTGATAATCAGACAGGCGATCGGCTTGTAAAAGTCATGGGGTTCCTGACTGACATAAAGGTTTATAATTATCATTGCAGCATGAGCTAAATCCAGGATTTTGTTTCAGAATCTGAGACAAAGTTACTGGATCCCTTTAATTCATTGGGTCAGTAGGATTTGAACTATGACTTGACGAGAATAAAGGGGAATATTGAGAAGTCATTTGCAGTCCTACCAAGTTTTCATTATATTCTCATTATCATTTTGAAATTGGGGGGATGGGGGGACATAAATCTATTGAAACTTTGATGTTATTACTGATTATTTTCTGCTAAAAACCAAAAAGACATTACCTGCATGTATAAAGTGCCCTTCTGGCTCTCACTAAACAAAATGTTCCTAATCTTATCGCACTATTTCATCAAAACAACACAGGTCTAATCTGAATTCTATATGTAGTCATGTTTCCTGCATACTCAAATGAAAAACAAAGATGGATCAAAGGTCATCATCACATGTCATTAGCATCGGTCATTCCGATCTTTACCTTGTAGGGCATCTCTCCAGTCAACAGCTCCCAGAGGACCACACCAAACGACCAAACATCCACCTTCTCTGAGCAGGGTTCATTACGTATGACCTCTGGTGCCATCCAGGCCACAGTGCCAGCAAATGACATCTTGGTGCTCTTCTCATTCCACTCGCGGCTGGTGCCAAAGTCAGATATCTTCAGGATGTCATTGTTTGCCACAAGCACACTGGAATTCAAAAGGGGTTACAGGTCTTAGTAAACTTGAAATGTTTGTATAAAAGTTACTTCCTTCTTTTTCTTCAATTCTACAATATTTTTCTGATTTAATGATATTCAAAGTGATTCTTGAGACATAAAAATAAAAATTTGTTCCTCACTTTTCGGAATACATTCAGCCCCATCCATATCACACCTCAAATGTTACTTTTTTGTAAAGTACAGGATCATAATCAATGAAACATATTTGGGGGGAACTATAACTCTGAAGCTTTACAACTGGATATACATTGATGGCATGTAAGTTCCAATGATTAATAGTTAATGACTTTTGAATGCCAATGGAGGAAATTTGTTACAATGTCTTCAATAGTTTGCTTACTTTGGTGACTTGAGATCCCTATGAATAATCTTATGTATATGGAGGTAGTGCATGCCCTGAGCAATCTGTTTGGACCAGTCAATCATCAGCTGCGGGGGAATCTCACGTCCGTCCCTCAGCACTTCATAGAGCTGTCCGAATGGGCAGTACTCCATTAGAATGCAGAAGCAAGGCGCCAGTGTGCATACACCCCTGCAGAAAATAGAATAGTCCATGTACATAGTACATTTGAATGGATGACATTGTGAAGATGAACATCTATAAATACACTTGCGCAATGTTCCTTGTATGAATTAATGAACTTTGTGACAGGCATGCACAATATTCAAGAAATCCTTGTTATTAATATCATCATTTAGCCAGACACGATTTTCAGCTTTGATGCAAATATACTTGAACCAGTTATATGACAGGTAGTTATTAACTCTTTCATGAATAACCTCAACTTCATATCAAGAGTTGAATATATCTGACAATCGACACAATATGAAAATGAAACAATTTGAAAACAAATTTTCAATAATCTCACTTAGGTAAGAATATGGTATTGGATGTACTTTTAATGAGAGAAAAGTCCCTTAATTTGATGAAAAAGCAGAGCTGATCATTCAAAATGCTCAGTCTACAGAAGATCAAAGCCATGTCAAATAAATATAAATCTCTAAGACCAAAAAGTATTTAACAACAGCTACCTTGACCAAAAGAAACAAAAAGAAAATGGACACCATGAAGTTGGTTCAAGCTTAGCTAATCCCCTAGCTCTCGTCCCTGACTCACTGTTCCTCATCTTATCCCTAGAGAGCAATGGAACCGTCCTCCTCATCAAATAATCATACCACCTTACTTATTATTGATGGCGGCACTTTGCTACAAATACTGGCTACGGTACTCCTGACATTTTAACGTCGTGTTCACCTATCTATGACCGTGAGCAATGGACCGGCGCTTTTTGACATCGTCATCCATCTTGGATGCCTACCCATAAATCATGCATCGAATCAACGATCTCTTGAGGGGGAAGAATGTGATACTTCACTTCTTTCATCTTAACCCTGATCACATGGGCATGACAGAATGAGTACCTAACCTTATTCCCATACCAATTTCATGAAGGGTGTAGTATCACAAGTAAATAGCTATCATGTAATTAAACTGACTGAACCCTCATCTACACTCTACCATTTTTCCATGAACTAGCAACCTCTCAATCTGAGTAAATTAGTGTCTACACAAAATTTACTCACAAACTTCAGCGAAATACACTAGAAAAAGGCAAATTATAATAACCAAATATATTCCTGCCATGGCCTGGAGGTGGTGAACTCACTTTATTGTCACAATATTCTGGTGGTTGAGTTTCCGTAGGTGCTTGATGTCTGTCTCCTTCTCGTCCCGGACCTTCTTGACAGCGACTGGTTCCGTCCTGTACCATCCTAGAAAGACAGCGCCTTGGGCTCCACTTCCTAGCCATTGTAAGTTGCGGATATTTTCAAAGGGAATCTCCCAGTCATCTAAAATAAAAATAAATAAATAAATGAAGAGATAATAGAAAATGAATTCCAAAAGTATGTAATAATAATGTAACAGGCTTGCTGATGAAAGGAAGAACTTCAGCAAATCGATGGGCTATTCAGACAAAAAAGTCTAAAAAGAATTACCATTAAACAAAAACAAACAAGCAAAACAAACCCAAACTCAACAAAACAGTATTTAAACAGCAAAGGAAAAAGGGGGAAAGAACATAAAAGGAGAATAAGTTCAAAAGCAACATTCAATTAAAAAAATTATACATCAGGAACATAAGGATATTGAGTTGAAGTGACCTTAGAAAAGGAGAAAAAAAAGAAGGAAGACTGAGAGCTAAGAGGAAGGATGGGAACTAAAGATATTACCAGACAACAAGCAGTCAAGTAAAAAAAAAAAAAAGCCTAGATAGCAATTGTCACAAATACTCCAAACAACATTGCCCTCAAGTAATAGCAACTGACAACGTAATGCATAATATGAAAATGACCCCTATTTCCTTTTCATGTCACCACCAACATTGATTTGTCTGAAGCCTGCAGGCAAGAACCATACTTCAAGACACTCAAGGAGCCAGGAATGGCGTCTCATTCGTATAGATGCATGAAGGTCAATATATACCTGAAGCAGAAGGCCTCGTTTATCTCCTACCCTGGCTTCTTGAACTAATGTATACCCTGCCTTTTATTTTTTCACTTAGGTGTATACTAATATCTTCCATTTCTAATCTCACTTTTTTATAACAGAATGTCAGCCCCCCGCCCCCCCCCCCCAAAAAAAAGGCAGGCGATTGACAAGTATATTCTCAGGCACTTTGTTTGGAGATAAAACATCCTGTCCAACACCATGACATTTAAAATTGCACCTTGCATTTCCATCCTCCTCATTTCTAATAAATCTGTCCCTGTTTTGTACTAGATTACAATGAACAACATTCACAATTGGCTTGTCTCTTACTTAAAAATCCTTCGCTCTGTTTCTCGTGATTGCCCTTTCCGATCATGTTCCACACAGGTTTGAGGCAGCCCCATATGCCCTCCAGTAGGCTACGCCTCTGCATCCCCCTGTAGTTCACCGCCCCGTCATTCCTAGTAAGAGTCTCGCATGCCCCGCTGCCGTTGTTGTTATTGTTGATAGTGTCACTCTTCCGAGGGATGCTCTGCTTCGGGGTCGAGAGGTCGATTTCTTCGTCGCAGCTCTCCAATTGCAAAAGGCTTTAGCGAGAGAGAGGTGAAATAAACAGACAGTCGTGATGTTAATAACATCTGGAAGTCATGGGTTAGTTTTCAGAAAACCTTGAATGTAACAAATCTAAGAGGGGATGTAAACGTTATCAAATATTCTCTACGGTACTCAACACGGTGTCAAAAAAGCTAATGTCAGCTGGATAATGTCAAACAGAAACTCCCCTTCTAGGTTCTGATTTTAGTACAGTAGTCATTTTCTCTACACAAAATGTACTATGCAGAGAAATAGGAACATCGGGCTGAATAGGAATAAAAGTTGGAAAATCCTTTTTGACAAATTATCCCCCATGAATGAGGTATTCCTAATTTCATGATCACTAAAAAAAGGGAAGAGGGTCTATATCATTCCTGTAAAAAAATTACATCAAAACTCCATTCTATTCTTTGTTCCTCTTCAGCTTGTTTACAATATCAATGGATTGGCACATCATGCTTCCACTAAAAGCAGTACTTAGTCATATAACTTGGATATTCCAGCGTTTACATTCACTATACAATAGGTATGGAATCAACCTTGAATCCGTACGCTCAAATCTCATATTTGCCTATTATATGACTCCAAGAAAATAGTATGAAATTCTAGAATACACAAATTTGAGGGAATCGATATGATTTGAGAAAATAGTTTAAAAACCCTAACTCTAGAAGATCAGGGCCCTGTCTTGTAATTTTTTCTTCAAATGGATACATCATATGTCCTCCAAACAATCACTATCTCTTTAGTAAAGATTTCCAATTGATTTCAATTTGAACCAATCACTCTTGTTTATAAGATGGGGTCCAGATCAACATGTACACTGTATATTAGGTTTTTTTAACTGTAGAATGAAGCTCACCAGTTTGAAAACTTCTCATGCTCTGGATTGGTTGTGACTGTAACCCGTGCCGGAGCGTGCTGACTTGTGATTGGTTCGTCTTTTGTGGCATATAACTGGTGACTTCCACAATCGGTCACCGAAAGAGTGGCCATACTTTGCGGACTCGGCATGGAGGTAACGGTAGGACGCCCTCACGTTTCACCGGTAGAGCAGATCGTTGATGCAGATTTGGACAAAGATGAACGAGTTTCAAATGACAGCAGACAGGAGGTTGAAGTTTATCTTGAATTCTGCAAGATAAAAATAAAAAGGATGCATATAAGCCCATTGAATACTTATCCAAATAAGAAGTATTGACCACAGGTGATTTATTGTATTCCAAGGCATAACCATGAAGAAAAATCTTTATGTCCTACACTTTGTAGTATCCTACATTGCAAACTCTGGTCATCATCACACCCATACACTGTCAATAACACATAACACGTACCAAAGAACATCAGTCTTTATTTACACAGTATTCCATGATAAATCCATGGATGATGTATCAGACAAAGCAGCATCAGAAAGAAATATATATATATATATCAGCGACAAAAGTCCATTTCAGATATTCATGTAAAACATCTTTTAATGTGGAAATCATAAGATGATGTTGAGTCAAGCATACAGGCAGCATAATACAGCGCAGTATCCAATAAGTGCTGGGTATATCACATGATCTTTTCCTACATGACTGTAGTAGAGAACTGCAAAGTAAGGCAGTAGATGACTCAAGGTGAAGTCCATGCAAGATCACACACTCAAAAATCAAAATTATCCACACACAAAAATTGATTTCAGTTGAAAAAAATACTGATCAGTTTGCATCTGATTCTGCAATGAATCATGTAAAAATAGTATACAAAAATTATTCTGAACAGAACATTGAGAAGAAAAAAAGGAAAAAAAAGAAGGAAACTAAAATGTATAATAATGAAGAACATAAAAGTGCAAGTAGATAATTACTTGATTGAATTAAATTGATATACCCCAGAGGTAGGCTGTATGTATCCTAGCTTCCAATTAGAAAATAGTGAAAAGGATTCATTAGTATGCAGCTCTCATATTTTATTACTGCCATGGCTCGCTGGGTCCATGAATAATAGTATACACTCACGCACTCATAGTAGGCCTACACACAGAATATGCATCCCTCACACATCCAGCGTAAGCCCCCACGCATCCATTCATACACAACACTGGTCACTGCATAAATTAGCCCTACTCCTAAACTATACACACACACACACAGATAGGCGCTGACAGAGATGCTTACTACTATACAGATCTCGACGCTCCGTGCTCACATAGCGGGCGCGAACACACTCATAACGCAGCCGTACAGCAAAGAATCGTAGCGCAGAATGCCTCGGCGATGTGGATAACCGATAGTATGGTCCGCCGTTTCAGCAGTGCTCCAATGTATTGTAGGCACATGACGTAATGGCATTGAAATAGCTACCTCCGTATGCAGGCATTACGATAGCTACTTTACTAGATGCAGAACTGTGTGTGTGTACAACTAGTTGTGTGTACCAAGTATATTGCTTATTTGCAACTCATACACACGCATTATTATCCAGTGTTGTGCTTTATGAAATTTGATATGGGGGATGGGGACTCGGTAGCATCAGAGCATCAGAGCTTAATTACGATGATGCTCGGCTCTTTTTATGAGAGAGAGAAAGAGAGAAAAATTGCATACAAGAATCATATTAAAGCTGAGTGGATAAATGTAAGTACAATTCACCCTGATATTGTCCCACAGATTGCCCTAATCAGAATTATATTGACGATGCTTTCATCCTAATGTGATGAAAATAAACTCAAAACAAAGTGGTAATTACTCTTACTAGTACTACCCCCTCCCCTTAGGCATTATGTTCTCAGTTCTTCTTTGAAGCATTTTCTATTACATATCTTGGATATCAGAATCCTACATTATCTTTTCTTACATGAATATGTATTAACCTAATAATCTACACATACCGGTATTCATAAGTTTTCGCCTTCTGACAAAATCAGTCTGGGGGTTCTAAATAAGTGAATTCAATAAAAATTAATAACATGTACAAAATATTGTGATCCTGACTAGAATATCAGTGATTTTCTCTTAACATAGTAATTAAAAAAAAAAAAAATATATATATATATATATATATATATATATATATATATATATACCAAATGATGCACATCATAATGTATAGGGCTCACCTCAATGTGCATAGAAAAGAGAATAACTGTAAAGTCTTTACAAAGATATGTTTTATGTTCTCCCAATGTAATAACACCTACATGTACACCTGTACATAATGCAACTCAGTAATTACTATCCTTCTAGCAAATATGAAACATTCAATTCTCTTTTCATATGCATACAATATAACATCTATATTAATGTTCTAACATTGTAAGTCACGTGCAAAATTGAATGAGGTATGACCTTTGGATTCATTGATTTCAAAAATACATGACACACATACAGATCTACATCTACTTGAATTTTGCTCATGTGTGTCATTTCATATCTTCGTGGAATAATGTATTTCAAAAGCACATGACGATCACATTCCGTTAGCAGTTTTAACACATTTGGATTCTGATTAGTGGCAAAAGAGAGCATGATATGGCCAGTGAATTATATTTTCAAGATCTTGATAATATCTATAATAATAATAATCTGGGTTTATATAGCGCTGCCTCTGCAGTGTTTCTAAGTGCTTTACAGAATTATTATAAAAAATGTGTAATTCATTCTGTGTTACTGTGTTCCCTTCTAGCCTGATTTCATTTAACTTTCGTATTGATAGCTTTATTTACTTGCCCAGGGCAGAAATTTACAAAATGAACTGTGAAATAATAATTATACGAAAAATATTACAATGATTATGTCCATTTGCCATATTGACAACTTGTGCATGTACATGAATATCTGCATTGTATATAATAAATATTGAAGTACATCAGACCTTGCCAACTCTGGAGCAAAATCCTCAATTTGGGGCTGATTAAATCAAGGCACAGTATACTTGAGTCCAGCTGCTAAATTCTAACCCGAAATGGTTTGAGGGCTCGCATACAAGTCTGCTTTCCCTGGACTGCGACAGGATAATTGTCTCCTTTCCCGTCCCACCATCGCACGGCAAAGGATCACGTAAGCAAAGGCAAGGCGCAACCAAAGATTCATGAATTGAACATTAGGGGGTTTGCGCGACATAGCGGCACCAAGGCCTGGAGAATACGACCTTTGCGGAAGATAAGAGTGGAAGCTGGAGGGTTTTGTCTACTGCCGGCCGCCACTGCCTCTGCTCCGGAGAGCTGCTGAAGATGGAATCAGAGAGGATGGAGAGCCACATCGATTGAAAAATGTGTTTCCTGCTGCAATGATGGAGAGTATGTGCATGCAGTATGCAAAACACAACAAGGCCATCATCAAACCAAACTGAGAGCATGGTTAGATATGATACAAATACATGTGCATAGCCATAGCCACTCTCAGAAGCTACCGGTACTCAGAAAGAGGTATTCTCAGAGAAGATGTTTACTTGTATCAAATGATATACTGTGCAATCATTCAAACAAACAAAGATATTATTTATTGTGTTGCTGACCTCATACCCTTTGCCTAAGTGTCATATTCCATCGACACGGACAATTAATCTGCTATTATACTCTTTCATTCAGGGAAACTCATCCAGGAGACACATGACATTAGTGAGCAAGCATTAGTCTTTGCTAATTGCACAATGGGCAAGAAGATCTTTCAGACAGGCATTGAAGAATATCTCATCATTTCACCCTATAATACCCTCAAAGAGGACTGTATGCCGAATGCCACATGAATGCTCCACATCCCTTTCACCCTACTCCAAACTACATCAACTAAACTTAATTTCTTCTTCTTCCTGCGTGGTTAAGTCATACTCCCCCACCCACCCTGAAGTTTGTGAAGTCAATAAATCCTGGTGAAGATTGGCTATGACATTTATGAGTATACCATGACAGGGTGATGGGTATCCCACAGGACCAGTAATGATATGCTACGTGATGTCATCATTTCTTAGAAGCTGACCCGAGCAGCCACTCAATACGGTGCATTTATTTGCAATCATAAGTGCTAGATGACTTGTTTTCGACTTTGACGATTGTTTGGTAAAGCAATGATACAGCGAAGTATGATTTCATCGATGATGTTTAAACAATACCCTGAACAAAGGACAACCGTGCAAATATGCCTTATAGAAATATGACTTGGCCACAGTCCTACAAAATGAATTTGACCATGAGAAAATAAATATGCTTGATGAAAACACAACATGACAGGAAAATAATAAGACTAGAAGAAGAAAAATGAAATACAAAGTACATGTAGATTAAGGAGATGACAGAGAGGACGAATGCAGAGAGCCAGAGATAGCATGAAAATCAAAGCAAATGCAAAACTGAAGACAGGATCAAAAGAGGGTAAACTTCTTTTTTTAAGTAATAATTATTAATAGTATGAATGAAAGACAATGAATTCCTTACTGCAAACATTTTCAAAGATGAAGAAAATATAACTAACATTGCATAAAAGAAAAAGCAACAAATTAACTTTCAATAATGGATACTTACAATTTAAGTCCCTCTCTGATCTTAATTATAATCTAAACTCACCTTCAAATGTCTAAAGCCAGACGTAGGTTTGCACATCCACCAGAAGCAGCAAAACTCACAACTCTAAGTTAGAGCACCACTCAGAAACATTTTGCTCTCAAGAATTTACAAGGGTGCAAAGAACGGCACAACCACAGACCATGTGATCTGTAGAGCCTATCTGACTATTCATGGCTATAAAATAATATCAAGTCAATCCACCAATCAGAAAACTCCACCTAGTCATTTGCATAAATCAATACTGCTGGAACTATTATATTGATGACCCCCAGGATCCAGTATTTATAGAAGTCATGTGGATTAAACTTGTTTGTGTCAAACCTTTGTTGCAATACCACAAGATGACAAGATAGACCACTAAAGTGTTTTGTTTACTTGTTATTTACTGAAGTGGGCCCATGATTAGTGACAGTTACTGTACACTAAGTTAAAGAAAACACATACATTCAAATCAGACACCTCACTGCTTCTAAAATTATGTAACATAAATACACTTTTACTCTGGTAATGATGAAATACATTCCACATCAACTTACACAACAATTTTACATAACTTTCAATGGCTTATAATCAACTGTCTTTGCTGTGAAAAGTTCAGCTGTTTCGACTTTGTCATTTTCAAAGCATGATACAAGATACAGTGCAAGGGGTTAATACTTGCTGTTTAAAATATATAAAGATATACTGATTTTTAGTCTTTCCATTAAAAAGAGTACACATTTTGATAAAAACATGTCTTTTAATGTAAACATGTTTTTCAACAAATTAATGACAACCAAAAGAAGCATATTTATAGCTCAAACACTTGTTGGCATAGAGGCATACCGGTAAACAAACACAGTGGACCCAGGCAAGACCACCCTATCTTTCTTTGTGAATTGTTACTTGATGATGTAATGAAAAGAAGGGGCATCCCCTTACCTCATTGAAAGTATTGACCAATGGGATTGCTCCATTGAGAAAGGGGTGGAGACTGGTCATGACTGAGGGGCATGTGCCAGGTTTGCTCCCAATCCATTTGACCAATCACAAGTCATCACTATCATATTCTCTCCCTCCCTCTCTCTTTCTCTCTCTTGATGTTTAACTCAAATATTCCCTCTTGTCTAGTATATCTTCTTTGTTTAATATTATTCCCATTCAAAGCATTGACCTCAGATCCAATGCCCCCATTTAGCTGTTCACAAACATGCAGGCCTTTGTGTACTGTCATAACTGTCTCAACCAAATGGATGATCGAAAGGTTTTCTGGTAGCAGTGGTAGGCCTACTCCTTTGATGGAAGTGAATACAAAAATGAACAAAGGGTTCAGAATCTTTTCTGAGTTTTTGTATAGAACAATACAAAACCACAGACCTGTCTTTGCTTGCATCATAAATGTAAGGTTTTTCAGTTCAACACTTTAATGATTAACAAGCCTTTTATATAGTTGCATGCTAATAATAGTTTATGAAATTTGTATCCCATCTATACCAAAAAGTATGGACGTAAATGCACTTACTCTTTACCCCTGCAATTATCTTAGTTCTGCACAATAAAAAAAGAGTAACGTATGAGGTGCCAATGTGTAACTGTGTTAAGATGAACAGATTAATCATACGTGTACTGAAAATGTTTAAAGTCCAACATTTCACCCACTAATAACAGGTGGCAAAAGTCTGTATTGACTCTTTAGTATTGTTCACCAACTAGAAGTGGGGAACACCCTGAATTATGTGGTTACAAGCAAGTGACTCATGCGATTGGAATTCTCTGGGACTTTGATTGAGGGAAGTTGTTTGAATAGCCAATAAAGAAGTCATACAGGCGTGACTTCTGATGAAGGAGTGACTGGTATAGGTTTGAACTTCAACTTCAAAGCCATTGTTACCGCATCTGTCATGAATAAAGGCTATGTCAACAACTACTTGCTGCCTGCTTCCTGTAATCTTTACCATCACAAAACAATGACTGCACAAGTCGTGAGAAAGAAATGAAAGAGTAATGATGGAATAAGTGAAAGATTGAATAAAAGTGATGAGAAGGGAAAAAAGAAGATAAGTAAGAAGCCTGTTGAGCGTGCAGAAGATATTAACAGAATTTTTTAACGAAATGGCCACTTCTTTAGTTTTGACAAAGGTGTATATTTCATCTGAAGGATTTATAAGAACATGCTGACTGTCGGGAGCCAGAAGGGCGTTTAGTCATATACTGTAACACAGAGTTGAAGCCCTTCTGGCTCCAAACAGACGATTACATACTTGGATACTTAAAATTATTTCTTTGAAGCACAGAAATTTATGAACACTTGGAAAAAAAAGAAAGCAACGATAGGAAGTTCATAGAGAAAACCAAAGAGTTGCCATTTATTAACTGATCATCAAAAATTGAAGAGAAAATGATAACTTTCACAGACCACTTTCTCTGATATATTTTTTTAAAATCAACTTCAAATCAGGGTGGACTTCGCTTGCTTGCAGACTCCACATCTCTTGTACTGTACATAGCTTTGTAAGCTAAAAATTACACATTGATAAATGTCTCCAAGGGTTATTAATTATCTAGACTTATAATAATCCACACCCATAATATAAACATCAATTCTAAACACTGGCACGCTGCCAAGCAGACACATCTGCAAATTATTGGGTCAAGTATTTTGGAGCACTGATGGTTACTGTGTAATTGCTGTAATAATAAAGGAGAGGGTTCAAGCTAAATTTGAATACTTATTTTGACATTTTGTAAAGATGCAGACATTATAATCTTGAAGACTGCTTCATCTCTTCAACTCTATATTCAAGAGTTAAAGGTATAGACCAGTTTTGGAAACGCCCCTCTCTCAAAAAAATGAAATGGAAGCTCCTATTACCAATCATGTGAAAGAATATGTTTTGACTAATACGTGATGATACAAATTTTGCCGGGGAAAGTCGGAAAACCGCCTACGAATTGATATATTTGGTAAATTATTATATCTATTGGGACCAAATAGATATCGCGCACGTGGTCGCGTAGTCCCATATTCATCGTTCTGTGTACAGTGCTTGTAACTTTACCAAGACTGGGCCAAATTTCTTATCATTTTGATGATACCAGAACCTTGCAGTACACACCAATACTTACATGCTAGATGATCAACTTTTTCTGATCGATTCCACACCGTTTCTTTCACAATGCAATCGCATGACCAGAACTCAACTTTATCTTTAAAAGGTAGAAAAGTGGAGATGCAATTCAAAAAAAGAGATGGGAAGCCCTGATTAAAATACATATCACAGCCATTTGGCATACTCACAATTTTCAGTCTAATTTTGAGGACATTGTATGAGCACAACATACACTGCTCCAGTGTAACCGAGGCATCAATTTCTTGTTATGGGTCAGGGGAAAAGTTTAGTTTTCATCTATATTTCCTTCACCTGAGAATTTCCAAGACAATTTCATGCGATCCATGCATGAAAAAGTAATCCCAATCTCAGATTTTGTATAAAAACAGCCTCAAATTTCAACACTGTAAACAGTGTTATTCTTAGGATTATATTATATTTGAAAGCTCAATGCTGATACTTGTCTTATTTCTATTTCAATTAAAACCTATAAAAACCAGCTGTATTAAAAGCCTAGCAGAATGCTACTAGATCTGACCTTGGCACCTCGTACTCCCAGTGACGTGCAATAATCAATTTCTCCACCAACAGTAAAAAGGTCTAATAACCTACTGCATAATGGGCAAGTTTTTCCAATTAATACTTAATTGTGAGCGCATGCCTTTGTCTGTGTTGCATGGATCACACACATTTAACAGAATGTAAGCCGCTCTAGTGCAATTGGTGTTTGGATGACTTTTGTTTTCAACTGCACTTCTGTTGTAAGCCTAAACTAAAACAAATATATACATAATCTTAACTTTTGTATCATACAAGTAATTACCTTGGAGATAGCCATCAAGCAAATAATTTTCGGTATATCTCATATAGCCATGATCAATATAAAAAGTGAATTATTTTTTTATTCTTTTAATTATTCTTTGTTTTTGTTTTTATAATCTCATACATACCTATTGTTATTCTATTTCTTGACTCTACATATTTTGGAACTAATTTTGTTGTCTTCGCAATGAAACAGCCAAACTGCGCAGGCAAACAAAAATTATTACCCAAATACTCTTCATGTACATCCCTCTTATGTTTCTCAACCTAAGAGAGCATCTCCAAAGCATTAAAATGCTCATAATTTTGGAGATTTTCAAGTGACACCTTTAATATACGTTGTTACTGCATTTTTCTTTTGAAGAAAAAAAAAATCTATTAACATGCATAATTAGTATGAGCACATTGAGCAGACTCTCTCTGAAGCAAGCAAGCATGACCTACACAATCATGTAGGCCAGCTAAGCTTTGTCCTTTGCAATTCCATATACAGTGGCAGAAGAAAATATAAGATGGCAATGATGTATTAGCCAATCGTTTTCTAAACAAAGATGGGATGAAAAACATGCACAGAAGTGGGCAGCCTCATGAATCAATAGGTCCTTGCTTGGCAATATTGTATGGATTCAAATCAAATGGAGCCCGCTCCCTTAAATGTCATAGTTCAATTTCAATTACCGGAGCCATATGGAAGATCTGGTAAATGCTTGTACGCCCCGCAAAACGACATGAACAGATAAAATATCCATTAATTCTATTTGGAGTTAGTGGAGTAACAACCTCTTTCTCCTACATTCTTGTTGGGATTTTCAAATATTGCTCTTACAATTGCCGTTGTGGAGACAAGAAGAAAAGATGTTTACGCCACAAGCTATATGCCAAGGTAGTTTATCTCCAGTATTTATTTGATGTCAACAAGAAAAGGACTTTAATAGTAATTTAACATTAGACTACACTACAGTTTTGATGCTATAGACATACTTGCAGATTTATTTTGCACAAAATAACGTAAGATTCTTATCATTTTGATACCCCTATCAGAATTAATATCCAACACATAAAAAGGAATTAGATATTTGTTTCAACTTCTCCCCACATGGATTTTCAAATGGATACAAGGATACTTACTTAATATTTTCTTTCATGTTATAATTCTAGTTTGACTCGGCACATGAATATAGACAACAAGAGGATTGTAAACAAGAGCCAGTTTACGTATCATGCCAAAACATTGACCTACATGTACACTTGGTTGCAATATCATTAGCAATTCCTGGAAGTGTTATGTCCTTAAATTATCAATATCATTTCACAAAGAAACCAAGCTGGCACAACCCAGTTCCTGGATGGATGGATTTGATAACAATCAGGTCGGTATCGATTGATTTGAAGCGTGCAAACACCATTGCCATAGTGATACAGCTTTAACCTGAAATTTTCAACATAATTGTGCAATTTTAATCTGTGTAAAATTACTTTTCTTGTTGCTGGAGCTCTTTTGGGATTTGGTGCTGTATAAGTGTGATCTACACATGTCCTCACAATTATATTCAAGTATTTTGTTGTTTTTTACCAGAGCTCTTTTTTAGATTACCACAGCTCTTTCAGAGCTTATGAGAGCTAAATTATTCAACTACCGTTTATTTTTTCGCAGCAATATTGATGACCAAACACTAACATTTTGACCTGTCAGTTATTTGAAGTTTACAAATGACACGCGTGATCCACTGTAGCAAGAAGTATACTTGATTTTTACAAAAAGTAACTGATTTTTCGCCCAATTCCCCTACATGTATGTTTCAAATTTCAAAACAGTTTCTTTCAATTTATTGTTGAAGTGACAAAATTTTATTTTGGGGTTATGAATAATCATGTTACATGTAAATGTACATGTATATTTTACTATTTATCTGACTGGTATCACAGTAATAGATATTTTTAGGTTTCTAACAGTTGTTTTGGGAATGCTGAATGTATTGCCAAACAGATTCAGAAACTGTCTCTTTTCTCAGAAAAAAAGGTTATTGAATAATTCATGTTAAGTTTCATTAATACATCAATATTTACCTAAGATGCAATGTACACAGCAATTGAAACCAAATTATTTTCTTCCCCACTCTCTCCCTCCTTCCTTCCCTCCCTCTCCCTCTCTCTCTCTCTCCCCCTCTCTTTTTCTCTTCCCCTCTCTTTTTCTCTCCTCTCTCTCTCCCCTCTCTTTTCTCTCCCCCTCCTCTCCCTCTCTCTCTCTCTCTCTCTCTCTCTCTCTCTCTTCCTCTTCCTCTCTAAGTGCCTTACAAGACAACATCATACATGTACATGTACATGTACATCTTATTCCTGTTTAATTGTATTGTCTTGTAGTCTCTTTCTTCATGAATGGTGTTCATATCTACATGTATCAAGATGTATGTAGATGTACAGCTCCCTTTTTGTTTGTTTTCCTCTTAAAACCACTAATTATTCGGCAAACTCCTCTCTCTCTCTCTCTCTCTCTCTCACTCTCTCTCCCTCCCTCTCCCCCTCTCTCTCTCTCTCTCTCTCTCTCTCTCTATTCAACCTCTCTCTTTCCCCTCTCAATATACAGTACATATATTTATTATAAATAAAATAAAATAAAAGGAAGAGAAGTTGAGCTCTGAACTGCATCATCCCTCAAGCAGAAGGCCAATCCAACAAGCCACCCAAGTAGCCCAACCTCAAACTGCTCAATAATATTGATTCTTTCTTGTTTTCCAACCCTGATTAAAAGGGGCAACAAAATGGCAAGTGGTCTCCGAGAAGCCGACCACACAAATAACCACCACAGGTCACGACCTACTCGCATTGGAATAGAGCTAAGAAAAGGGATTAATTGTATAAAGACCACCATCATAGCGATTGTAACAAGTGGTGTGACAAGCATTGTCTCTTATAGCAATACACTTAAAGTTGAGCACTTGAAAAATCATGATTACTGTCAATAACGAATCATCAAATCTATCTTATTTTCATCTTTTTAATCAGTTTCTAATCCGAGAGCAAAGCAGCGTATGTTAACAAGCACATGTATAACTGCACATCCCTTTCATCAAAATATAAAGTCTCTGAAGCAGTCTCAAGAGTCAGAAATAAGTAAAATGACCATCAACAAAATAAATAAATATTTCTGTCTCTGTACATGTATGCTACAATGTACTACATCTCTGTTCAGTGTTCTATGCTATCCAATGTTAGACACACTGACACTGATGAACAAAACAAAAACACCCCATAACCACACATGTTCGAATGTCAAAACTAAATAAACACCACGGTCTCGGATGCAGTCTGAATTATGCAGGAACCACAATTCAGGTCACTGGTTTCACAGGCAATCTCACATGATTAGGGCTCTAAATTGCAGCCTACATGCATTCGTGCACATGGTACATGTGGATTACATCACGTATGTTTTCTATACTTCCATTGCTGATCAACTCTCAAGTCAAAGTAGAATTCTTCTGTAATCCTTCCAAAGACAATTTCTTTACAAACATAAAGCTATACTCAACAAACCTACATTTTGTTGAAAGAATGTGACTTCTTTTCATTTCACAGTACCCAGCTCATTTTTGTATTATTATAATGACCGATAACTTGACAAATGAAACAACATTGATAATAAAAAAAGACCAAATTGTGCTATTTTTACAATTCGATGTGTTTTACCTGTACATTCCCTACACAGAAAGACGTTATACTTGCCTTCCCTTAATTAGGCCAGGAAATTTGAAAAATCATTTCATTTTAAAATAAAACATGTACAGTGTAGGCCTATTTATTCTGTCTTGAACCTAGAGACAACACAGATATATGCCAAAACAAATCAGTTTGAATATTAAGCAGATCTTTTCTCTTTTTGGGGGGAGGGGGGTGGGGGCTGATTTGTATTCAGCACCAAACCTCTGGGTAGGCATGTTGCTTATTAACTCCAAATTTTCATCTGGAATAAACAACTGTATGCATTTTCAGGAAAACTACCGCACTTGAATATGGAGGGAAGAAAACAAAATTGTACATCCCGCTTCCATCCATGACTTTGCTGCATACGAGTGCATGTAATACAATCTAATCCTGTGTCCTTCTCCTCTTACCTTCTTCCCAATCCCATCCATCCCCTCTTCCCCACACCTAATCCAACATGCTTATGAATGCATGCATGTTCTGGAGTGTGTGCTTCCATCATTAATCCAATTCACAGGAGAGGAAGGACTGGGAAGATGGGCTTGCATCCTCGGGGCCTTGCATGCAGTGCAGGAAAGTAGATTTAGAGTGCTTATCTACCCAGCATTATAATTCAATCACCTCGTGAATGGATAACAAACTGGATTAACGAAGCCTGCATAGTGGCAATACACACAGATATGAAACTAATTATGCTACATCATAACTTGCGCTCGCCTGACTAATAAGCTTTCAAGGGCCCCCCTCTCTTTCTTTCTTTCTTTCTTTACTCTCTCTCTCTCTCTCTCTCTCTCTCTCATTCTTTATCAAACACCTTTAGTAGAAGCACATGATTCAGAGAATAAAGGCTAAACTATGTTATACATTATTTGAGGTGAAATGCTTTGTAGATCACATTTAAAATGCTGTCCACTCAATATAGGCCTACTGCTAAAATTTTGCTGAAACAATCAATTCAAACTTTCTCACATAACCCTCTGACAATTTTTTTTTTAAAGGAAACAGAAAGTACACATTATTGAATACAAATGCACTGGTAACCTTAAAACACTGTAATTATATCTCTCTAATTGGGCTTTCATGTGTCAACTCAAAAAATCTACAGAGCTCTAAAGAATGAACATTTGTCAAGAAAACAGAGGGGGTCTATTCATTAATCTTCTTGTTAAGCACCATAAAAAACTGTAGTAAACAAACAAAACAAAAACATGGTGCCCAATTATCATCCTGACTCACGCCAGATCTGACCCAGCTTTCCATATGGACAGTACCATAAAATCATATCGCAGCAGAAATAGAAAGACAAACATTTTAATCACAGAATCTAAAGAGGCCATCAATGCCTAATTGCATCGGAATTCAAAGGCAGTATAGGTGAATATTTATTCCTAGTTTGAGAAGACTTTGTTAAGGGGATATATGAAATTACATTTATCAAACTGGATGATTCACCGGTCTCCGTCTTTGGCCGCTGTTTTCCTGAAATGTCACGGGGAGTGATGAGCTGTGCACATGCTGAGCAAATTCGCATATTAAGTCTACAGGATGTCACATCAACTCTCTATCCCCCCCTTTGTAATGAACATGGATAGAATCAAATTAAGCTATTAAGGTTCAATATACAGAGTACTTGGTGAGTCAGAGAGAAAAATGGGTCTTGAAACGTTCACATCTTATGAAGATGAACAGAGCCCTGGATGGGATTAGGAATACACATGCTGGTACCAGAACGGATTAGGGTCTGAAGTTGATGTATTTCTTGAGATTTTGTTCAGAGACAACAGTCTCATGGACTTTACAATCTGAGAGAAAAAAAAAAAAACTAAATCCGGACATGAACAGACTGTGTAGTGTGTGCACTATTTCCATTCCATTCTCTTCTTAAATTTTTTCCTTTCCTTTCTTTGAAGACTGCTCTTTTTGATGTATGCTTTTTATCATTGTCACTTTTGTTGCATGTGCCTTCACTTAATAATTTTGTTTGTTTTGATATTCAATAAGTTTCTGCTCATGAATTAGGTTGACTCTTTCTTGGCTAAAATGGAACAAATTATTTTTATTAGTTTATATAAGTATTGAATTGTATATTACATTACACCTTGCTTCAGAAATTACCAAATTACATACACCTTTCTCAAGTTCTATGCCAATCTCTCATTTTCTCATCATTACAACAAACAAAAAAACCCCAATGTCCTCTAAAGTCTAAACAAGTAAAACATTTGACACATGTATCTATGGAATTCTCAGAGATATATTCTTAAGATTGATCTACATGCACATGTGATTTACAAACTACCAAGCATGACACAATACACTTGTGAGGTCTGAGAGCTTGCACAACACACATGATATATGATGTATAATGAAGCTTACAAATGTACATAGTCCTACATGAAGGAACAGGAAACCAAAATGTGAGAACCTTAAGAGTTAAGACTAATGATGACAACTGGCTAATGTGCCTCATCCATCAAGTCTTGTAAAATGGAATGGCTTGCTGTTGCAAGAACCTGTCATGAAGTTCTATTCACACTTCAAAATCAGTCATGACTATGTACACCTGTGAATTTAACCTTAAATTGGAAAACATTTTCATTTTGTACAATTTTTTTTTCAAAGTCAGAAAAACAGGAGCATATAAGGACTATTCATATTTACTTCATAAGTTCATACAGTGTATACAGTCATATCACAAATTTCTCAATTTTCATATTAAACAGAAATATGTCTCCTTTACTTCTTTCCCAGTAACATGTGCAAGGATTTATTGTATGATTATCTTACACAAATTAGACATGTCTGACCTGTAATTGTATGTACAAGCAATACATTTTTATCACTATACATTTACATGTACATGTACATGTGTATGTCGCAAGTTTCTTTACTATGAGGTTCCATAATAAACAGTTTAAAATGTACATGGATGATTGATCCCCAAAGCTTGCCTAATAATCATGAACAATTAGCAAGTACATGTGCATGCAACTTTCAAACTTGTATATTACAAACCTGTTGTATGCCAGCTGCCAAGTGGTCAAAAAGAAAGAACGAACATGACCAAAGTATGATCAAATGTTGATTGTTATAGACAGGGTTGCCTTGAGGAGGACTTTGATAGTGTGAAGAAGTCTATATGCTGGTAGGTAATAACCCACTGCTCCTGTAACCACATCTGTTTTTCATGACCCACTTCTCAAATACCCTGTAATTAAGACCAACATCCGGAAGGGGAGAACTTCCGCTTGTCTCTTTGGCCTCTTTGTGTGATGATAATGTACACAGGGGGCAATAGCGGTACAGGTTATTCTTCTTACAAAAGAAATGTGATTCATATGTAGGTTTACATGTACATACATGTATACATGTATAAGAAGAAGATGCTTCAGATATAAAGAAATGAACAAAAACAGCAATTGTTTTCAAATAGGCCTGTCAAATATATTATCTATGAAGTTGAGAGAATTCCACTATTGACTAACATCCCATGAAAACCGATTTACTGAATGCTGATCTTATCACTGGCACTGTCATTATAAAAACTTTCTCTTTGGTAGATTCATTCATACTACAGTACTCTGTGAACAATATATTTTTCACTCATCGAATAACAGTGTACAACAAGAAACTACCTCAACATGTTCACACACCGCATGATTTATTCATGAATGTAATTCAGTATCTCTATCACTTGTGACTGGTAAAGTGTGTAACTAAATCTGATATATAATGGCACACTTCATAAAGATGAGAAGACAAAGACAACTGGTATCCGCTTAAGGTGATGAATTACGGAAGTGAAAGAAGAGTTGAATAAACCTTTCTGAGAATGACTAATCATCATCATCACTGTCATATCAATCAAGTAAACATGATCACATCTAACTGATGGACATAGCCGGGCTACAGCAGTAGACCCTACACCTTCATGAACTCTAGATACACATAAACACAGATTGACACACTAGATGGACAATCCATTACATCTGTCTTTGAGATAACATGACCTAGAGATCTACATGCAAACACATGCAATTTAAACTGTGTTCATAATGACATGAACAATAGTCTGTACATGCACAAGCTGAAATACGAACATTGGAGAAGGTCATAATTCCTTATGCTTTCCTGATTCTAAATAGTTATGCCAACAGGAAATTTGATCTTTAAAAAATTTGTAAACATTTATCAGTGTCTATTTCATTTATGTTTTTTTTATGGACTTATTCTTTGTAGAAAATTTAGCTATAGTTTTGTAGAGGTTTTGTGATAAATCTTTACTAAATTTAAAAAGCAGTCCATTTATGTATGTAGTACAAGTCAATCATCCTCAAGTCAAATATTATGAAAAAATAAAAGTTGGATAAGGTCACAAAAATCACCCCATAATACTACTACTTTTCAATACACTTTATGAATATTTTTGTATAGTCATATCATTTTCTTAGTACCGTAAGTCAGACATTATGTAGAAGCTATACAGAAATATCATGTATTATCAACATACACCTGTTTATAAAATGGGTTCAAGAATGTAGCCAATGAGAAGCGTCAAAACGGATCACGTGTGCGTGCATTAATTTTAACCATACGCGCACGAGTGATGACAAGCTTGCAAAAAAGCATAATGCACGCTGCGTGTAAATCAATGAATGTTTACCATGCATTGCACAGTTTGTTTACAAGGCGCACGTTATTTCTTATGAAGGTTGCAGGTTTACAGTATTTAATATCGACTTACTAAGTAAGATTGTCGACCCATTTTATAAAACAAATAATACACAGGTTTTCGTTCATGACGTTATGGCGATGCAGCACTATTCGGGTATTCACAATGGCACAAAATACACTCGGCTACGCCTCGTGAATTTTATTGCACCGTAGTGAATACCCTCATGCGCTGCATCGACCATAACGCACTCACACCTGTGTATTATTTAAGGCTGCGACGAGTAGTCGAATACTCGATTACTCGCACTGTTGACAGCTACTCGAGTACGATTTCTCGTACTCGAATACTCGGCCGCCATTTTTTTTTTTCCCCCGTTCACCTGGCACTGTCCACGCCGACGGTCACCCGTGCCAGAAGAGCACCGGCATGGTCCCGTGGGTAAAAATGTTTCCCAGCTCAATCATACACAGGGTGTCACTGTCAACTCACCACTCAGAAACTGGGACCAAATCTCCAGATTTCTGTTTGGACTCGGAGGAATATTTGCCTGTCATCTTTAGTTTTAAAAATAACATTGTTTCAATTATTTGTCAAAAATTCAAAAGCACAAATAGGCGCTTTCAACAGCAACTTGAAGTAAAATCGCGGGGGTTTTCAGAGACGAACCTTCGTACTGTTCGTAGTATGGTGTTGGCAAAAAAACAAAAAAAAGAATGAAAAAGAATGAAAAATTCAAAAAAATTCAAAAAAATTCAAAAAAATTCAAAAAAATTCAAAAAAACATGGCGTCCAAGTAATCGAGTATTCGCGGGCAAGGCTGGGAGTGTACTCGAGTACCTCATTACACGGTTATGCACAGCCCTAGTATTATTTGTATAATATCAACTGCCTACTTAAAGAAAACATATCATATTTCCACTGCATTATTGCCACTTTCCATTTTTCCCTTGAAAAGTCCTAGCATAAGTAAATGCTAAGTTAAACTAAAAAGATAATTGCTCTTGTCTAGGTTGTGTAACCTAACCAATACAGGTGTTCTGACAGAAATTAACTAAAAATGATTTTTAAAATATTAAAAATATAGAAATATAAAAATTACATATGAATATCATGCTTCCCGCAGAGTCTTGGTATCAACTAATGAATATCAGTCTAGTAAATATAGACATTTTACTTTTAAAAATTGAGGGAACCTTACCCAGAAGACTTTTAACAGACTCATTCAGAATATTGGAGTTACATCTTTGACAAAACAACAGATATAAAAAGGCGTTAAGCTAAAAAACATGAAATCATGATCGTTCACAATAGGGAATGCAGACATCGTCCAAATGAGATGCTCAGCTTTAGCGAGACCAGTGCTGTAGCCAAACCTCCAAACTGCACATTACATGGAGAGTGAGTTACACGAACTTACAGCACTAGACAAGACCCATATAGAGTCCCAATATATTATGGCTACACCTTTGATGATATTTCAACAATTTAGTTACAAATTCTTGCTGTGCATGCTAACATTTTACATGTAGTAGTGGTAATAGTGGTGGTTATTTTACCTGACTGCTAAGAAAGCATAAATGCTTTTTAGTAAGCAACCAGAGGACCGACAGCTTAAGGTCCTCTCCGAGGGACCTGGTAATGAGGATTAATGCTTTACCAAAGGGCACTAGCGCATCGACTTGGTTTCGAACCCTGGTCACCGGATTACGAGACCACTGCTCTACCAACTGAGAAATCAGAATATGCATGCCTCACCCAGTTTTGAAAAGTGACTTTTCGATGGTACAGTATTCCATCAGCATAGCGGCTGTGGAGAATGAATAACGTGTGGTAAGCTAATGAAATTATTTCTTTCTACACCTAAGTCTAAGAGGGCTTTTAAGGTCAGAAAACCTGCATGATTGGTATTGAATCGCATTGCCATTGATATCGTACCAGTAAATGTAATTCATACTCTTTTAAAAATGGTGTACATGTAGGGGTGTGAATATTCACAAATTGTTTCATGTAGCTCGACAAAGAGATCAAAACCTATTTGGATTCAGCATCATACATTATAGCTAAAGCCCAAGTCCACTCCAAAAATAACTTACTTTCAATAGAACCAGAAAAATCAGACAAACCAATCAAAAAAAGTTTGAGCAAAATCGGATAACTAATAAGAAAGTTATGAATTTTTAATGACATGAAAAACTTTGAAAATCACTACACAAATTGGCAACTCACTCATGAGTCTGTGACGTATGGTCCTCACTATCCACTAATTATTTTCTTTATATTGATAATATAAATTTCCTATTTTCACCCTAAGAATCTTATTTCTTCACACTAGCATCCAAGTTAGATTCATTGTTAGTAATATGTTTTTGTGTGGATGCACAAATAAAGGGTAATTTTTGTCCAGTTAAATCATGGAAAAATTGAATTTTGATAAACTATTTATATAAAAATCAATAATTATGGAATACAATATTCAGAAAATAGTATCAATTCTTCAAAATTCATAAAAATTTTGGGAAATGTCATGCACGCAATATAATACAAATCATATAACCTGGGCAAAGGCATGGGGAAATCAAGTTTTGGGGGATAAAAAGGGAAATTAATAGGATTAAACTATATAAAGCAATTGATAAGTTGTGAGGACATGACGTCACAAACTGATAACCATATTGGCAATTTGTGCTGTGATTCTCATTGTTCCATAGTTTTACATACTTTTTCAAAAATTCATAACTTTCTTATTAGTTATCGGATTTTGCTCAAACTTTTTTTGATTGGTTTGTCTGATTTTCTGCTTTTATTAAAAGTAAGTTATTTTTGGAGTGGACTTGCCCTTTAAACAAGCATAAATGGGATCAAAACATCATGCATGGCACCAACAACAGTACTACAGTAGGTCAGTGGATAACATATTATCACATCTCACTCTCAGACTCAGAGACTCAGCTTCTTCATCATCATGCATGCAATTCACCCTTGTCACGTCACTGAACCCAAATACCTTTTCCTTTTATTCCATTTTCACGCTCCAGTCCTGGTACAGAATGACAACAAAATTTGACAATCTTATGGAATAGGAAACCACTCGTCCACTCGTCCACTCAACAATAAAATGGATGGATCATAATCACACTTTACCTCGCTCCAGCCGCGCAGCGCCAGCTAGCAGCTGCAGCTTGCATTGCACTGATCGCTTCTCCGCGGCATCCAATGATGCGGGCATCACACCAACATCGCTGCTCACGAAATGGCACAAGGGAGACTGAATGAGGATGAAATTAAATGGTTTTCTTATTTATTTCTTACCTTAGATCAGTGAAAAATACGTCAACTACACAAATATGTTTCCAACATCAAGTAAAGTAAGCGTCATGGTGCCTTTCTTTTCCTTTCCATCTTGTCAAAGCAGCAGGCATACCGTTCATATGTTTGCATCAGCCTCTTGTATTTAGTGAATTATGTATACAATATATGCGGCGACCTCTGAAGTTCGCCCCGACAAAAACTCGCAACTACTTTTTTGCCTCAGACAGGATAGGCCAGTAGACTAGTCATAGATCCGTATACTACGTATAATATATTTGATCCCAATATAATGTAGAATCATAGAGATATATAAGTATATATCTCTATGTGTAGAATTTAGTGACCTATACGGGCATCTTTTTTTTCTTCTTCTATTTTTACTGGACGAGTGGGGAGGGAGGGGGCGCTGAAACCTCTTGCCCGAATATTAAACCTTCTGGCCTGTTTCTACGATTCGCAGGAGAACAAATGAGCTACAATTTCGACACACTTTATTTTAGTGAAAGTGCTTTATATATTCATCAAAATATGATTCGGGCAACAATTTAGACGCTAGAGATCTGATTATCGTTGCCAAAATATGGGTAATTTATTTTTTAAAAAATCAACGA
Source organism: Mesocentrotus franciscanus (assembly GCA_037976565.1). NCBI lineage: Eukaryota > Metazoa > Echinodermata > Echinoidea > Camarodonta > Strongylocentrotidae > Mesocentrotus > Mesocentrotus franciscanus. The sequence continues at coordinate 38,052,278 of CP137668.1, read as the reverse complement.
ATGATGCATCTCCCACCCCACTCCTAGCGAGAGCCACTAATATAGAGTGTACTTCCTCAGTCATATATAGCACCTGCAGAAGTTCTTGAATTGATTGAACCAGTGAGCTGAACTTTATTGAACTGGTTTATTGAGCAGTACTAGAAGACCATATGCAGCTCAAGCGCTGTGGGTTTTCGTTTTACAAAGTAATGAAATAATTACATCACAAATAATAAAAAAAATCCCGAAATACAAAAGTAATATGCTATAGCATCATATACATGTACAACAACGTACTATTCATGAACATTTCGAAAAGTAATACTAGCCAATGCTAATGTCAGTCAGTATTTAAAAGCAGACCATCTACTTCAAAAATAGTAATATAATACAGAAGGAATCAACCTCAGAGTGGCCTGTACATAATCAACAACAAAAAAGGAATAACGATAATGAATTGTTTGATCTCCTGATGACTCCAGGTTCTGCCCTGCTAAACTTTACGAAATAAAGGAGAGTTTTGGTGAGCGTTCTCTGGATCGAGAGAAGTGCTCAATCATATTCTCTCTCTCTCTCTCTTCTGCTCCCGGGCCATTATCTTTTTAATTGTCTCACCATTAAACTATTTCTAAAGGATTTTCAATTTTGTTTGGAGCCAAAAGAGCGTTATCATATTTTTTTCATATACTTCAAACACAGAGTTAACGCCCTCTCTGCTTTGAACCATATATGCATGGCAGGGGCGGATCCAGCCGGCGGCAAGGGAGGGGGCCTAAAAAGGGGCCCACTTCGTGCGAAAATTTGAAAATCGTGCTGGCCGATGTTTGGGGGCTAGGGGAGGGGCCCAGGCCCCCGCCCCCTGGATCCGCCACTGATGCATGGCTTGAACAGTGACGTGAGTCTATCACATTATCAATGGCTGACCTAGGCAAGTCGTGTGAGAGTTTCGCGATACAATGTAACTGGGACGAAATGGTAAGCGCGAAGTTTTAAGGGTGAGATGTCTAGCACCGATCGCTAATTTTCTACGAAAGTACTATACACGTATTCCCATTTTAGATGTTACTCCCACTGAAAATTTACCTATTATTGTGATAAAAAATGCCTTTTATAACAAAAATCTTTCATAAAATAACATAAAATGTGTATATAAATATTTTCTTAAATACAAAATTATCTTGTAAAGCAAATTATGAAAGCAGCAACTGAATTAACATCAACTTTGATTACCGAGCTGTCGTATTGACTGGTGGGTAACAGTTTACTTCATGTAATGGGAAGTTTTCATGTGACGTATTTATCATATTAAATGACGTCCATGCTAAATTTATGAGATGGGGAGCACAGGCTAAGGTAGCCTACTTCGTCTATGCCCTATTCCGATACCAGTGTGGATGACTACTGGCAGACTGGCAGTGGCGCCTCGAGGTATTATTTCACCAGGGGCAAATAATGAAATTGCATCCGCAATATATATACTTTGTTTACGATAATATAAGTAACACACATGTACCATATAATATATACAGTTAACTAAATTATTCTTAATATACCCCTTGTAAAATTGATGCTTGTGTGCCTTTTTCGTAACTCAAGAATGAAAGGCCGACTGGTTGAATTAGGGCCGGTGCATGTTGAATCCTTTTAGAGGTAAAATTAATATGTCGCATTCTCAAGAAACATAAATCAGGACAAATCAAATTTTTCACATACTTAAAAAATGACAAAACTTGGTATGGGTATGAATAATTTAGTTGTTAACTGTATATATATATTTATATAAAATTATATACAATTTTATATAATAAATGTAAAGCGAACGAGTGGTAGATTTTTCTTTCCTTCTTTTTGTTGTTGTTGTATTTTTAACCCTCTCAAAACTTTTACCCAAAGGAAAATTCACAAGGGAGCACTACAATCATAGGCGTAGCCGCATAGGGGCATATTGTCATTTAGGGTTGAGGCCTCTTGGATAAATATCAACCATCCTGTGTATAAATTTCGCGAGTGAGCGAAGCGAGTGAGACAAAATTGACACATTCATTAGGCTAATTCATCATCAAAATACACTACATAAGATGAAAGTTGCCCGAATATTGGAAGTTTAAACCTTCCCTACAATCGGAGAGTATAGTTTGTAATTTTGAACGTTGGTAAGCTGTCTTTCATTCACCTCTTCCTCAAAATATGTGATGCAAACTTATTGGACTCTCAGGGGAAATATAGGAATTTTAGATTTCTTTTAAATTTTTCTTTGCAATTACAATTTTATATACATAAGAATATTAGGATTAATAATTAATATGGTAGTGAACAAAGTAACAAGAATAAGACATTTCGAACCAATTGAATGGAATCATTTCCTATATTGGGACACAAAATTACAAGACCCTTAAGGCTTAAGTAATTATGCGAGGGAGCGAAGCGCCCGATATTTATGTTGTTTTTTTCTTTTCATTTTATTTCCTCAAAAAAGCCTTTTTCTAATGAACTTTAACCTCATCATTATGGGCGCTTAAACTATTACTGGTCATCTTTCTTTGTCTTCCTTTCATTCTCTTTCTCTTTCTTTTATTTTCATATTTTGCGCCCCTCTCCTTTTTTTGCACCCCCTCTGCCTCCCCTAAATATGCCACTGCCTGTTGAAATTGACGATGATAATATTGTAACATTTACAACTATAATACTAACAGCGGCTTTAAGAGGGAAAATATTAACACAGCTTGAGAAATAATGAGAAAGAAAGAGCAAGAGAGAGAGATAGAGAATAGGAAAAGGGAGAGTAGAAATTCGTAATGCATGACATCGGTTGCAATATTTTAGATCCTCATTAAAAAAAGTGCACATTAATTAGAATTTCTTTAAATGCAGTCGTGCGCGGCGTTCCAAAATAAACTGAGATTAGAGGTTGCACTATGTTAAGGAAAATGGGGTTTACAAAATGCTCACCCCCTCCTCTCCGCTGAGAACCCCTTCATTGAGAAAGAGGAAAAGGGAAAGGAAGGCAAAGAGGACACATGGGATGGGATTACCGGGGGGAGGGGGACTCACGCTCCACCCGGTGTAACCTTTCCCCTTCACTCTGACAATTCTGAATCCACTCCTAGCTTGCGGATTATTGGAAAACTAGCGCCACCATTATGCATGCATACACATGATCATTGATAACGTGATCACGGGCATCAGAAGACGAACGAAGTACCCCAGTAATTTCTTATATTATGCTGAAAGCCTTTAGTGGTTCATTATGTGTCATTCGATCTATTTGTTAACATTTCAATGTCATTTAATTTGAAGTTTATGAAAATTGAAAAGGGTCACCTAGCTAACCGCTGAGAAGGCTACATCATAATTTATCATAAGTCTGTCCCAATGGTTCCCACTATATACTATATAAGTCATCCGGAATGGACGGTCCTAGTACCTTTACCCACAACTTGGCGCCGCTAAGCATCCATAATAATTCCGTCTATCTTGAGAATCTTGGGTACAGTTTATTACCCACTCTATATAATTTCGTTCAATATTTACATGAAAGAGGTATGATCAATCGACGGGGCGCTAAGATTATAAAATTAATTAATCAAAGTTTTTTTTACGATAGCGCAATGAATAAATCACTTTTTTTCTCTACCCCATCCCAGATAGATATGGCGGATACTGATATTACTCCACGCAATCATAATTATGATACATCTCTCTCTCTCTCTAAAAAAAAAGTTGTTACCTTTGATTTTTCAAGTTCATCATCTCAGCTTTCAATCTTCTCCTGTTGTTCATACTCAGAATTTCAAACCCTCTTCCTGTCAAATTAAAGTTAATTTTTAACAATTTAATAGGTACAAAACAATCACATTAAACAAATTTGAATGTGTTTTGCAAGCTAGGTAGAGACATTGGCGAAAATTATGTTTATCTGAACGCAAAATGTAAAGAGGGCGCTATTTAAATATAAGTTGGGCACAAGCAAGTGGGGATCAGATTGTACCGACAACATATTCTTTCTCTCTTACGTCTTTCTTCCTCCATTTCTTTCAGGCTTCCTTTGTACATTTCTTCCTTTCTTCATTTGCTTCTACCTTCTCCCCCCTCTCTCTCTCTCTCCCTCTCCCTGCTTAAAATTGTCTCGGTGTCTAAACTTCGATGTCTGGTTGTAAATTCTCTCTTTATCTCTTCGCCCATTCTTTTTTTCAATATATATTTGCTTTTTTTTGTTGTAATACAGAGAGCATTCCCTTCCCATCTCCCTGACGAAAGTAACCCCTACACTTAGAAGGTTAATGTATTTCACAGAGCACTCATAAAAACCGATCCTCACTAAAAAGGAAAGAGAAGTTTATCAATAGATTGTGAAAGGCAGAAGAATCACAAAATAACATTAGGTGTGGTAATACATAAATTCGTCTTTAGTCACAACAATGTAACTTTATGCCATTTGTCATGTGGTGATGATCACTTTTCAATGCAAGCCCAGTTTATCAATGCATTTTTTTTAAATCCAATGTGGGATAACCGAGCATATACACAATTTTTAAACATTCTTTTATGATGTAAAGCATGACAATTATGAATTTTGCGGTTTTAGAGGGCTGGATAATTATCACTCAAAACCTTGAAATTCACTTCAATAAATTTGTTCAAGCAACCTTAACCCTATTGGTTTCAATTGTACAGTTTGCAAAATATAGTAAGAACATTTGTTTATAATATTTACAAGGACTCATTACTACAATAAATGAAAGTAGCCATATAATTTTATGTATCAAATATGTTTTAATACATTATTTAAATATTTCCCCCCTAAAAAAAAAAACATACCAAAAGTATGGAACCAAGCAACTAAATGTCTTCTATGTCACGAGTAAAACTTTAATATTTCCTTTATATGTTTTTATGAATTTTTATTCTATTTTCTAAATTATTTATTTATTCATTTTCTTGCATATATTAGACATATAACCAGTGAAAACTTTGATGTTCCACATTTCAATAATAAATAATAATAATCATCAAATGATTATTAGACCTCATAGATAGTAGACAAAATGGGTTTTAGACAACTGGTTGTAGACCAAATGACAATTCACCAACTGAACAATACTGACAGGAGATACAATAAAGGATGGAATAAGTTAAAGTGATAATGAAACAAACAAAAATGCCATGCATGTGTAAACATCATAACTCCTAAATTTCATTAGAATCACATGAAGTATTGAGGTAGTGAGAGCCATTAATATGACAGGAGATACAATAAAGAATGGAATAAGTTAAAGTGATAATGAAACAAACAAAAATGCCATGCATGTGTAAACATCATAACTCCTAAATTTCATTAGAATCACATGAAGTATTGAGGTAGTGAGAGCCATTAATATGACAGGAGATACAATAAAGAATGGAATAAGTTAAAGTGATAATGAAACAAACAAAAATGCCATGCATGTGTAAACATCATAACTCCTAAATTTCATTAGAATCACATGAAGTATTGAGGTAGTGAGAGCCATTAATATGACAGGAGATACAATAAAGAATGGAATAAGTTAAAGTGATAATGAAACAAACAAAAATGCCATGCATGTGTAAACATCATAACTCCTAAATTTCATTAGAATCACATGAAGTATTGAGGTAGTGAGAGCAATTAATATGACAGGAGATACAATAAAGAATGGAATAAGTTAAAGTGATAATGAAACAAACAAAAATGCCATGCATGTGTAAACATCATAACTCCTAAATTTCATTAGAATCACATGAAGTATTGAGGTAGTGAGAGCAATTAGAAATTGTGTAATCACCATGGCGATGACAAAAATTGATTATAATGTCACAAACATTTAAACCTCAGGAAATAACAACAACAAAATGAGTTTTAATTCAGCTGGGCTTAGAATACATTTGAATAGATTATCAAATACACATCATTATTGTTACTACAGTCTAAAAGCTGCTTGACAAATAGAAATAGATTACTTCTTATCAGAATCATTTCAAATTAACAGCTTCTCAAAATCTGCAAAATTGATTTGTCATCTATGTCTCTTCGGACTAAAGCTGCAGGAAATGCAAATTTGCATTATTGCAATGCATAAATATACTAATTTGACTTGGTACATTCCAAAATAGACTTGTTATAAAGTAGTACACTTTGAAAGTCAATACAGACCAACAGTTGTTAAATTTAGATGCTGCTTCCACTCAATATGCATGAAATGCATGAACAACTGCACACAATTATATCCAATGCTCTTACTGTTTCGTTCACATTTGTAATAATAAAAAACAATTTGTATTGCGGGCTACACAAAACCAGATTTATTATTGATATAATTCATTTGTATTCATTAATTTTATGTCTGATACTAAATTACACCTATGAAAAAAAAAGGATGAAGCTTCTATTAACTAAAGTTGGGGGCTCTCCAAATGTACATGGTGACAGGAATACAATTAGGGAAGAGGGAGAGGGGGTGGCAAATGCTGGGGTTCCAGGGATGCAAGTACTACAGGGCAGGGAGGATTGGGTCTTTTTATACTAAATTAGCAAACAGTCCAGCTGTCTAGCCTGCACCTCGAGTCCAACAAATTCCTTATTAACTTCCTTTCTTTTTCCATTCAATTTTCTTTTTGGTCACCTGATCCACAACCACTTTAGACTTCTTAAAGGACAGGGCAAAAACTTCTTTCATTGGTCAAATCTTTCTAGCCCAAAACCCTAAAGATCTCTTTAACTATTTTCACTTTCTGATTGGTCAGATGGAGGGGCAGTCTTTATACCATTCAGCGTGGGTATGCTGGATTCACTCGTTGGAATATTCTCGAGATACCAGTGACAGCTCAGACTCTAGAGTATCACTTAACTACCAATACAACGATCCTACTATTATTCACCATTTTAACAAATACACAACAAAATTCTATTGAAAACAAATCCGTTGTCCAGGGTATTTTTATCATTCTTAACCCCACTCGACCTATCACTCTACTCTTTTTCCCTTTTCCTCTAACTACATAGCCTATCTCAAAACCACTTATTTATCAATCAACTATCCCCTAGGACTCATACTTCCTTCAAATCGGCTATTTCTAGTTCAAGCACTACTCAGTATGTTCACACTGGTCTTTAATCCCAGTGCATTTCACCATGCTACACATGTATTAAATGGTACAAGCCCTGCTTGCATGGCAGCTAATGAGTAAATAAAAACTCTATCCCTCCACAAACCAGACTATCCATCTTACACACAGAATGAGAAGAGGATTGTCTAGGATGAGATCCAATCACTGCGATACATTTCTTTCACATCAAGATGTTTCCGGAAGAAATTCACAATTTTTCTCCAGGCAAACACCTGGTCTTTCGTTCCCTGCTTGGTATCACTGCCACCGAAGTTAGTCAAGTATACTGTTTGATTTTAAGGTAAGATACAGAAATAGATAGAAATCAATATCTGATAAAAGCATAAGAGTTCTAATGCAAGAGTGGGTGACAAAACAGTCCTGAAGACATTGTTTCCATTTCTATGAACAAATCCTTTAAAAGAGTAGAGAATTCTCCCTCCACAAACTCCAACATATTTACGTGGTATATTCCATAGTTTTGAAAAACGCAAATGCTCTGAAACCTATGGTACTATGAAAGAAATCAGTGGTTATTCAAAGGATGAGATAGAGGTAAACCATGGCAGTTTTTTTTTCTCCTCTTTTTTATGTAGTAAATGAATGCCATATGTGGATCAAAAAAGTAACTGCATGTAACAATGGTCCTACTGGTATACGTATTGATTCTATATGTGTGCTATAAGATGTGAAGTCCAGTTCACTACTGAAATAGGTCTTTAGAACCGTTATTTCAATAATTACAGATAGAAATTTCTTTAAAAATTTCAACAATAAAAAAAACTTTGTACACAAACACATACACACACTCACTCGAGGGAACAAGAAAGCCTAATACTTACATTTAGGAGATTTAAGTGTGGTTGGATCAATGAGGCTGGAGACGGTGTTGATTGGTTGGAATGGGACCTCCAAAAAGTGACCTGTTCCAGGCAGTAACTCAAAGTCTACCAAATGACCCTTGCCAGCTCTCTCCAAACGATCTCTCAGCTTCAATAAAACAAAGGTTTAGATAGAGTTACAGTATATTCTTTGATAATGACTTGAGTTTCAGTGTACCTTTCTTCTACAAACTTACAAAAATAATGACCAATTTTATTGAAAGAACATGTCTCAGATGAGAACCCACAGAATGCCATGTACTGGTAAACTCTTTATAGGTTATTTTTATGTTTCATGAGGGCATTTGGTACCTTTGAATCTGAAACATATTTTAGGTCTCTTTTCACTGCATGTAAAGATTTCAAGCCTTATGTATGCCTCAAATGTATAGGGAAAAAAAAAGAATTTTGTAAAGCATAATTCCATTTATTTATTTATTTATTTATTCATGATTTCTTTCAACAGGGTAGTTTCATTCAGTTCCATTGGAAGCCAATGGATCTGCTTTTCAAGAAAGCCCTGCATAATACAATAACAGTATAAAAGCATAAGTATAATAATGCAATAATTAAAAATTGTACATACATGTGGAATATCAAATTAAACATAAATCTTTTTTAAAATAACACTATTTGAATCATACAATATTTATTATCAATTATTTAAAAAAAAAAAAAAAGAATTATTACAATAACAAAACCACGCCTAAAACAACAACAAAAACAAAAACAAAAAAACCCCCAAAACCCACAATAAATAAAATAGAAATACTAACATAATTACAGAAGGAATAGAGTGCAGAAGGCCTATTGCACTTTTGAGAGTTTACCTAAAATGTAAAAGGGTCACAGTAAATGCATAGAAAGACGGCATTGCTTTTTGAACAACTGTAGTGATGTGCATGACTGAACAGAAAGTGGGAGTTTGTTAAACAACAACGGACCATAGTAGGCAAAGCTACGTTTCCTACATTCAGTGAGTGCCTGTGGGACAAACAAAGGACTGTTAACTGCGTACCGTGTTATATGAAAGACTGATCGTTGAGTAACGAGACGGTTTAAATAACTTGGGGCTTGTTTATGCAAAATTTTAAAAACTAGAACACAAAATTGATATTTTACCCTTACTTCTAGAGTTTGCCATTTAAGAATGTTGTAAAATTGAGAGACAGAAGTAAATGAATCTACATTAAAAATCATTCAAACATATTTATTTTGAATTCTTTGTAATCTAATGAGATTAGTTTTTGAGTAAATTCCCCAAACAGTACAACAATAGTCAATAATCAATGTGTGGCAAGATCAGTGAGAAATAAAGACTGATAATTGTTTTACGAGTTAAACAAGGCTTAATTCTCCGGACAACCCCAATAGCACGAGATATTTTACAAAATACACTTCTTACATGTTTAGACCAATTTAAACCTGGATCCAAAATAACTCCTAAATATTTAAATTCTTCAACAAAGTCAATTTTTATGCCATTAAATTCAATTTCAAGTTTTTGTTTTTGTATTCTTTTCTTTGGACCAAACATCATTGCCCTTGTCTTGTCTACATTCAGAATGAGCTTATTGATACTCAACCATTTACATACTATGTCAAATTGATATTGCATTTTAATTCTAAGATCATTAACATTTCTACTTTTACAGAATAATACGGTATCATCAGCATACAATGACATTTTAACATTATCAGACATTTCAATATTGCACAAATCATTAATGTATATACAGAATAATAAAGGCCCCAAAATTGAACCTTGAGGTACTCCTCACTTAGCTGTTAATAAATCACTGATACAACCATTTATTGCTACACATTGTTGTCTATTAAGCAAATATTCTAAAAACCATTTTAATTCTACTAAAGAGACCCCGTAATATTTTAGTTTTTTAACAATCAATTTATGAGGAATAAGATCAAATGCCTTGCGTAGGTCTAAAAATATACTTCCAGTACAAAATCCAGAGTTTCTATTTTCCAATAAATATCCATGTATGTCACATAAACTAGTGGATGTTGAATGAAATTTTCTGAAACCAGACTGACATTGATCTAATAATGAAAACTGGGTAAAATATGAATATAATTGAGTATAAACAGCTTTTTCAAATATTTTTGATAAAATAGGCAAAAGTGATATAGGTCTGTAGTTATTTAGATCATTCTTTCCATTACTTTTATAGATTGGTATAATCTTGGCAAGTTTAAAGTCAGCAGGTATTTCAGATGTATGAAGTGATTTATTATACAGTTTAGTCAATGGTTCAGAAATGACATCTGCAGCTAATTTTAAAAGTTTAGGATGCATATTCACAATACCAGTAGATTTACCACAATCAATATTCCTTAATTCTTTTTTCACATAATCAATTACTATATCTTTAAATTTAAACACACGAGGGACTTCCTTTATAGTCGTATTATTCATTGTATCTGTCGTATTCAGATTGTCATATTTATCACATACTTCATTAAATGATTTATTAAAAGCGTTTGCTAAATCTTTGTCATTTTTATATATAACACCATCAATTAAAACACCATAATTATCACATTTTTGCACATCTTGTAGTAATTCATTCATTGTCTTCCATGTTTTTGTCATATCATTAGTCGATTTATTAAAAGTATCATTGTAATGCTTTTTCTTTTTTTATTCAAGTTATTTGCTCTATTTCGATAATTTTTATACTTATCCCAATATTCTAATCTTCGGGCTTGTTCAGAAAATGTTAATTCTTTTACTTTTCGTGTAATGTTTATCTTATCAAACTATTTTTTATTAAAATCTCGTTCCCTAGCCAGAGTAAGATATTCATCTGTTATCCAAAGAGCACCTTTAACTTTTTTCCTAACGTTTACAAAGGGAGCATGTTTATCACATATACTAAGAAATAAACTTTTAAATTTGGTCCACATTTGCTCAACGCCGTAATCATAAAGCTGATTCCATTCAATATTATGCAAATCATCAATAAATTTATCATGTTCAAATGGCTTAAAAGACCTAAAAGTACTTATCCTTGGGGTAGCTTTAGCAACACTCATTTTTAAAATAACATATATCAAAGAATGATCACTAAGTCGTACAGATTGTACTCCGGAGGGTAACTCTCCGAATCCTCCAGAAACAAAAATCAAATCAATTAAAGTACTGTGGGGGGTTACACGTGTAGGATAAGCTATTACCTGAGAAAGTTGGTAAAGATGACAAATTTCTTCAATTTTAATAGAAAAAGTATTTCGAGTAAGCATATTGCAGTTAAAATCCCCCATGATTATAACATTATTTGATTCATCCACAAGATTGTTTACTATGTTATAAAGTTGCCCATTTGTACCATAGCATGTAATCATTCGCAACCTTATCAGAATTTGGAACAAGTTCAGAGCTTAATTTTTCATTATTTTTATCTACATGTACAGTGTATATATAAATATAGATACCATTAATTATTTTCAAATCCTATTCAGATTTTAGACATCATAAATTATTTTTCAAATTTTACGTAAATATAAATTATTTTCAAATCTGGTAATTAGATATCATAAATCATCTTCAAATCTTACTTAGATACCATAAATTACTTTTCAAATGTTATTCAAATAGCATAAATCTTTTTCAAATCTTACTTAGATATCATACAATATTTTTCAAATCTTGTTGAGATATAAATCATTTTCAAATCCTATCAAGATCTCATAAATTATTATTCAAATCCTTTTTAGATACATCATCATAAATTACTTTTCAAATCCTAATAAGATATCATAAATCATTTTTCAAATCTTATTGAGATATCATAAGTCATTTTTTCAAGTTTTATTCAGATATCATAAATTATCATTCTAATCTTTTTTTAAAATACGTTTACCATAAAATATTTTTCAAATCCTAATAAGATATCTTTAATCATTTTCAAATTAGAGTACAATCTATTTCATGCCAGGAACTGCATCAAAATGGCACTGTCACTAATGAATTACTTACATAAGTGGTTGCTTCCAATGATGGCATATGGTGATCATCGTTATGAGCAAACAAGAGTAATGGACATTCTAAATTCTCCTCCTGTTTACAACATAAAGAAAGCAAAGATGATGTATTAGAATTAATTCCATTGATGGATGTGGATGTTCTTCATATGTATACACACCAGGCTACTTAAAGGGAAACCAACCCTTTTAATTACCGGTAATAACTTCAGTGGTATGGAAGCAGAAAAAAACAAGAGAAAAACAAGGGAAACGCTCTCAGCGGTCTCGCCTGCATTACGCAATTCGATATGATGAAAAATTGAGGTTGGGACATTATTTAAAGGCAGGTTGGCTCATTAGCAGGCCCCCAAAAATGAAATCCTCTGAATCTAATCAGCATTTTGAAGTGAATATTGACTAAGAATGATCAGAAGAATTATTTACTATTGTTTGTACCAAGATTGATAACTTTCATGAAATATGAATTAAAAAAAAATTTAAAAATTGTTTTATTAATTCTCATATTAAGTTGTGAAAAATATAATACAAGTCTACTGACCTAAAATGACCTCTAACCTTGACTTGGTGACCTAGGATTTGTGTCATATAAATTTGTGATACTTATGACCCTTAGGTACAAGTTTCATGGAATAGGAATACATGTATGTATATTTTCAAAATTACAATAAAAATTCAAAATCTTAACCTGATGCCACAACATAGTCTACGTTTGAAGACCAGAAATGACCTTTGACCTTGACTTTGTCACCTAAAAGACTAATCACATGATTGGTGATACTTGATAACCCTTATGTTCAAGTTTCATGGAATAGGAATGTATACTTTCAAAATTACGATAAAAGTTCAAAATCTTAACCTGATGCCACAACATAGTCTAAGTTTGTTGACCTTAAATGACCTTTGTCCTTGACTTTGTGACCTGAAATACTCATCACATGATTGGTGATACTTGATAACCCTTTAGTCCAAATTTCATTGAATAAGAACTTACCGGTATACTTTCAAAATTATATTAAAAATTCAAAAACTTAACCTTGGAAAAGCGGCGCCTATGTCTCGCTTTTTGCTACGCAGGCGAGACAAAAATGAAAAAATTTAGAAATAAATCAGGCCAATGCGTGCAATCTCAATGGGAAGGATTTTAGCACACAAAATCAAGTGTGCCTAAGCTACCTGCAAGTTTATCAACACAGACCTCGATAGCGTAAACAAACTTGATTACCATGATTGACCACTAAGTCGCACATGTATTCTATGACCCTTTTTTGGTATATAAAATAGATAATGATTGCTTTGATATTCGAGGAATAGTTGTTTTATAGGCTCTCGGGGATGTTGCATCCTGATATCACCCCTCGACTTTGTCTTTGTGCGAGTCGCTACATTTTACATAAGTTACTGTTCGAGTTAACTATTTATTAGTAGACTACTTCTGCTTTTCCTGTTCTACTGGAGCACATGCAGTTCTGCTTTCCCTGTTTATATGTGAGGACCCCATGATTGGTAAGTTGACTTTTTTTTCAGTATATAAAAGTTATAATGACTGCTTTAATATTCGAGGCATACCTAGTTGTTTTTTTGGGGCTCTCGCGGAGGTTACATCGTGCTATCACCCCGAGAGCCAATAAAAACAACTTTGCCTCTCATAGCAGTCATTATTACTATACTGCTCAACAGATAATCTACAAGTAGTGAAACTATAATTTTAGATAATCAGATACGTTTTCAGTTGTGTATTGAATTGTTCTATGGAAATATATTTTTTTCTCAGATAAAAAGGAAGTGAGATCCAGAGAACGGGTGCAGCTTCGGTGAGGGACCTGTCTCCATAGGTAATCGTTCTTGTTATATATAGAATGAAGTGCTTGACATTTGGTGCTCCATCAATCATTGGACTATTTTAAATAGAGTTGAAACAAAGTTTAAATTAGTCCATTCTCTTAAATATCAACCTTTGGATTAGAATTGTTTTGAAAATAGAAAGATAACTTTATCAAAAAAGCTTTGAATTTCATTCAAAAAATCATACAGGCTATGTTCACATCAGAATACAATATCTAATCAATTTTATGTAAAGTTACCAGACAAAAATGGGCGTCTTGCAATTTTTTTGAAAGATCAATGATATTCTCAGCCATCTCACTCTTGAGTGAAATCCAGCTCTTGCCATTCTCATCCGTCCAGCTCCCTATGTACTCTTCCATCGGGCTGCAATTAAAAATTATGAATTTAGACCAACATTCTGCAGAGAAATAGAATTATCCCTATTATATGTGGGTTTTTTTCTGGAACTACAATACATAGTCCAAAGGCTTGTTGAAAGCAAACAGAAAAATCAGAACTGATTTTATTATTAACTATATAAATCTATGTATCTACCTATTATTTGCTAGTTTATCTAAACTACGCCACCATCGAGAACCCCCCAATACATCGCCTTCCCAGGGTTCACGTGTGCAACGCACGCCCGCCATTCATCCTCTTTCACGAGCTGCCAGAGACAACGCCTCGGACATGTTGCCGTGCAAGGAGAGGGGACGGAGGGAGGGACATAGGTAGATACATAGATTTATATAGTAAATAATAAAATCAGTTCTGATTTACAATATAAATCAATGTATCTACCTATTATTTGCTAGACCAGCACAGACAGGACCGGGAGGCATGTCCCAAACAAAAAGCAGATTACTGGGGAACAATGGCAGCCGAAGCCGCCCTTAGAGACGCGGTTGGAAACAACACCTCCCCAGAGGGGACGTCCCTAAGATAAAAAGACGTAAAAGAATTGGGAGACCGCCAAACTGCGTCCTTCAACATAACGTCCAAACCCACTCCCTGGAATAGCGCCCAGGAAGTGCTGATACATCTAGTACCGTGGGCCCTGGCCCTGCCCTCTGGAAGGAGGGCCTCAGGACCAGCCCCCTGGATGGCTTCAATGATCCACCTAGAAATGGACTCGCGAGAACAGGAGAGAAAGGCTCTCGAGTGATGAGAAATAATTGATCATCCCTCTGATGACCCTTGATCCTATCCAGGTACCACTAAACTGCCCTCACATGGCACCAGATCTTGTCCTCCGTGACTGAGGAGCAAACCAAAAGAGGGCTGAGGAAAAAAAAAAAACCTCAACCGGCCCAGAGGACGCCAACTGATTCTTGGCAATAAAGGAGGGCCGTTGAATCGAACGAACGCCCCACCTCTCCCACCAGATGTGGCCGGGGGAGGTAGACAGAGCATGGAACGTACTCCTCCTCTGTCCAGATGCTATTGCCATAAGAAACACAGTCTTCACCGCCAAATGACTAAATGACGCCTTACTCATAGGCTCAAAAGGAGACTTAGCCAAAGTCTCCAAAACCTTCGGTAGGCTCCAAGCAGGAGCCAGCTTCTAGATAGCTTGCCGCTGCAGAAAAAAGAACGCAGTAACTTGGACAAGAAATGGGACATAAACCTCGGAGCCGTCCGAAAACCCGACATGAGTGGCGGCGAAGGCCAAACGGTAACCACGAATAGCGGAAAGGGCTCTACCCTTGTCAAACAGGTAAGTCAACAAATCCGCTATCACCCGACCGAAGTCTACGGGTGAGACCTGGAGGTCTTCACACCAAATGGAGAAGGGCTTCAAACGAGAGTTGCAAAGGGTCCTCATGGGATTCCCACGACTCTGGACTATAAACTGCGAGGCTCTCTCAGAGAGTCCAGAAGTCATAACAACCTCCCCGACACCGTCCCGGCGGTCAGAGAGAGCATGCACCGCGGGACGATGACTAAGAATCCCTGAAAGAGGCTGGGACAGCAGGTCCGGCCTCAGATGTCCGCAGCAAAAGGGACAGAAACCCGAAACCACTGAAATAAGCCCGTTGCCCCAAACATCAGCGACGGACTCCAATTACCCTCAAGGTTAGCTGGGGAATATTGTCCAAGAGATAATTCCCCCCAAAATAGGCGGCGCAACAGCCCTGAAGGGTTGGTCAGCCGCAGGGCTTACCTTCAACGAGAACTGATCACAGATGGCAAAGCCAACTGCGAGAAAGGGAAAACCCTAAAAACCCAAGAGGGGAAGGCGAGTCCTGATCCAGACACCCACTCCTCTCTTGGAGGAGTAGCAAAAGAAGCTGGAGAAGAGAGCTTAGCCACCACCAACGGCCAAAAAGCCAGAGGGGAAATGCCAACCACAGACCAGAGCCTTTCAGAGGCTGGGCTCAGCAAGATGGTCCCCAAACTAAAACGGGTACCAGATTACACCAGACAAGCGTAACTGGGCTTCAGACCAGACAGATGGGACCAGGGTAAACCCGTCGCCCACCAAGATGCTTCGACACAGCAAGAAGGCAGGCTGAGGTCTAAAAATCACCACAGCCCTCTCCGTCTAAGTCACAGTCTGAGACTGGACATCAGAAGGCTACAATAAACCTCATAAAATACCAACTACAAACCTCTTACCCCTCGCCGAAGCATCGGGTGACGATCGAAGCTTGCTAAAGGGCCTTGCTAAAGCTGGAAGGTTAGCTAAATAGGCTCAGCATGGTCACCACTAGACCATGCCTCACCGCATCAGAGGCTGTAAGAGCTTGGTGCGAAAGGCTTACGTGTGGTCGAAACCTTTCTAGTAAGTGGTGAACTCAACTGAAACCCCGTTGCAGATGCCTAAGACAACCGCAAGAAAAAGCCCCAGTCAGACTGACGGGCAAGGGGCACCCATCCCCACGGGTGAGGGAAGGTACCCAAAGCAGCTGCCGACTCCCTACCTGGAGCAGCGAAATCCGAACGAGCCAAAGCGAAGTGTGACCAGGGCCGGCTCCTTGCTAGCCGAGGCACGGGAAGGGGCAGAAGCTGAGCCCCCGCCCGAACCCAGGATGCCTTTCGAGTCTACTGGTATCCCCAGTCGCCAAAAGCATCAAAAGCCACGAGAACACACCGACTGAAGAAAAACTTAACTCAGTCTTTTCTACCTTTGACCCAGTCGGCAGCTGGACGTCAGAACGCTTGCGCTTCTTACCCGCAGACACGGTAGAAGAAGCGAGCATAGCGGCCTTACTACACTTCTTAAGCCCAGAATTAGGCTCAGTGTGACCAGGTCCGACCCGCTCCACTGCGCTGGAGGCTCAACAATCAAGACAATGTGAGCCTCTGTGAGATCGGGATCTTTGCGTTTCACGAACGTGGATCAAACAACGTCGTGGGTGAAACCAGGGCCACTCCCAAACAAGAAATTTGCGGGTCGTTGCATCGCAACAAAGCCGTAAGACACAGAGCTTGACCTAAAGGTGGAACTTAGTGTGACGACTTCTACATGACTGGCCGACCCTATGGTGGCGCCCGTTATAACTAGAAGGGGAGGAGAGAAAAAACCTCCTTACTCACAAGATACCCGTCACCGGACTGGCAAAACACCGTGAGCGGTATGCCCGCAGAGGGAAAAGGGAAGCCTGGGCTGTACCTGGCAGAGCCAGTGTGAAGGCCTCCGGTAATTAAGACTCTAGGAGAGCCTGCACGTCGGCTGCCAAACCACGAGGGGCTTGGGAGCCACGCTGACTATTGACTAAGAGTAACCAACCTGACCCTCAAAATCAGCTACGTGGAGAATCTGGCCCCGAGGGGGCGGGCGCAACCACGATCATTAGTCTACTCGCCGGGCGGCGACTGAGATAGGAGGGGCAGCTGTGGCCAGGCGGCACTGAGCCGCCGGGAAAAACCAAAACCGGGTACCAGACCAGTATGAGAACAGGATCCCGAGTATCAGGAACATGTAAACAGGTCCGGATACTGGAAGGAGAGATCCGAAAGACTGGACACAATCCAGGCAACTGGTACCAGATCAAGCCACAATGTCAGGACGGGTCCGTACCTGACCAGGGTTAAACCGGACCGAGGTCCTGGACGCCCATGTCCAAAGACCGGACAGGGCCGACCGCGTACGAGGAAGGCCTGTACTACCAGAGGTCGGCCGAGAGGGCTGGAGGTTTTAGCCCGCCCGCTTTCCTCAGCAAAGAGCTTCAAGTAATCGAGAGGCTCAGCTTGATCGATGGCAACGGAGAGGGGTTGGCGTCTAAATGAGGCCATAACAGAGACATGGCTATACCCCATGACTACCTAGCAAGAGTGTACTTCTGAGTAATCAAGGTGGCACGGGGTGCGGCGGATTCACTCAAGTAAACACTCGAGACTGACGGACAGTACCCTGGACGGGAGGGTCGGAGATGCAGTCTCTTACGACTCGCGACCCGTCAGTGACGGGAGAGAACCGACTCCTGAAGATGGCTGCACAGGGTGCTGCGGAATCTCTCAAATGGCACACATCACTGTCTGGAGCTAAGCCAGTGATTGGGGCCCCCGAGTGTCAGTGGTCGCATAAGCGACGACACTCTGAGTGACTTAAGCTGCACCAACTCAAGCTGAGTCACTCAGGGCTTTCTCCGAATTGAATTTCTGGAAACCGATGCAGTAACCGGGACTAAAGCCAAACTGTTAATCCGCGGTCAGATCCGAAGTCGCACCTGTAAACCGAGACTGGATCCGAAACTGAATCGGTAACCCAGGACCGAATCTGAAACCGAATTGGTAACCTGGGACCAAATCCGAAACCGGCAACCTGGGACCGAATCCGTAACCAAATCGGTAAACCGGGACCGAATCTGAAACCGAACCGGTAACCCGGGGGCAGATATCAGATAACCGTCTGGTCCGGGTACGGATACGGATATATCGGACAGGCCATGCAGAGCAAGGCGGTCAGATATTTTTATATTTTGCTTGTCTCATAACCACCCGTCTGTGACGGGAGCGAGAGAGCTAGCAAGAGTGTACTTCTGAGTTATCAAGGCGGCACGGGGTGCGGCGGATTCACTCGAGTCAACACTCGAGACTGTCGAAGCCATGGGTCGGTCGGTCGGACAGTCTCTTACGACTCCCAACCCGTCTGTGACAGGAGGACTCAAGGCTGCAGCGAGTACAGCGGAATTTCTCAAATGGCACACATCACTGACTGGAGCTAAGACAGTGATTGGGTTCCGAGTGTCAGTGGTCGCAGAAGCGACGACAATCTTTCCCCGGACACGAACGTCAGTGGTCGGCAAGCCGACGACACCCATGCCCAGTATGCGGTGGGGGCTAGTGATCGGTAAACCGATCACCCCCTTGCCGGGACCACGGGTCCCAACAGTGGATGCAATACCGAGCCCAACAGGAGTCGAGCCGACAAACGGTAACGAACTTGTCCGGGAGATGCTCGTAGTGCTCCCTAGCTTACCCGCCTACACGCCCGAGAAGCTAACTCCAGAGCAGGTAGCAGGCAAAAATGAAAGTCAAATTTCCGCCTAAAATAAAATGTGACCGCAAACCCGTACCACCAAATTGATAGTAATTAAATTAAGGACAGAATTAAATGCGTATAACTAACTAAGCCTTAACTAACAAAATCCTTAATTTAAAAGCAGTGACTATAAATTTCGTTCTACCCGGCAAGCAAGAATAGAAAGAGGATGAATGGCGGGCATGCGTTGCGCACGTGAACCCTCGGAAGGCGATGTATTGGGGGGTGGGGCATGCGCGAATGTGATGTTTTTAAAGTTCTCGATGGTGGCGTAGTTTAGATAAACTAGCAAATAATAGGTAGATACATTGATTTATTGTGGTAAATCAATTCTATAAAAAAAACAATTAAAAACAAAAACAAAGGTAAAACTGAAAATGACTATTGCATATTATATCTCTTCTTCATATTTATCTTTCCCCAACACATTTACAGAACTAAAAAAACTTAAGAGGACAAATTGTATTTGTAAAAACTATAAATGATAATAAATTTGTTTAAAATGTACCTATATTTTTTATTTTTGATGTATCAAAAAATGAGACGGTCCTAGGATTTTCAGAAAATGTGGGGAGAGGGAGATTTCCTAACCACACTTTATCCTTTCAGGAATTCTGCTGGCCTTCTCTAGGCCTTTTTAAAAAAAATCAGTGGGGGTTGGAGCAACCAAAAAAAAAGGGGGTATTTTCTTATGAGTCAGCTCTACTCCAGGCTCTTAAAAGGGCTTATCCAATAATGTTATATGTGCTCTTTATAAAGCTCTACCATAGATGCTAGGTGGCACTTACCCTACAGGTTCGAGTAGACTCCCATCCAGGATTTTCCATCCAAGAGTCACACACAGTACATCAAGAAATCCAGCTGCAACCATGCACTTGACTGGCAGATCAAGTCTAGTAGCAGCATGAAGCATCATTGCCCCTCCAAGGCAGGAAGACGTCATTCCTATCTTGTTCTCATCTAGCCGGGGATGTGCCTTGACAAAATCTATGATGTCCTAAAAATATACATATACAGATATACATATAACCATTAGACCTCTTTGAATAAGGCCTGCATAATCATAACATTTAAATTAATTCATAGCTAAAGATATTGTAAAGTTTGCTCATACTCAGTTACAATATAAGATGCCCAACTTTGTAAAATTTGTGTTCATATAATTAATATAAAATATAACTTTGATAAAAAGGTAATTATCTCTAAAATACAAGAGTACTTCTTCAAAACTCACAAGGAATGCTTGACTGTCCATGTATACATTTTTTTCTTGACTTTTGAGTCTGCGTGGCATGAAGTAATCAAAGGCAAAGACAGCAAACCCATGAGAAGCTAGCGTGGCTGCACGGTCCACAACTAGATTGGTGAGAAGACCTCGGATGTCAATAATGAAAGGTAGTGGATCCGATGATCCTACAATGGAATAAAAATGAAAAATAAACATTATTGCCAGTAAAAATGTTTAATTCTACAATTCGGGAATATGATGCAGAAGTACAACTGACAGAAACCAATCCAATTAAATTCATAAACACACACAAAAATGTAAAAAATAAAAAGAGTGTGTGTAATTATTTGAGCATACTTTATGCTTGATACTTCATATACACATCTGCTATAGTATGCCTTTAACTTGATCTCCAGTCATTTCTTTCCATTTTTTAATAATATGACCTTAGTACTTAATTGTTATCAATCATTAAGGTTTGTTATTATTTGCTATGAATATGTTTGTATTTTACACTGTTGTTACAGAGGTTTCCATAAAGTACATTGCATTTAAACATACCTCTTTGTTTTGGCAAGAAGAGTACCCCTTCTGCCTCTCCCATCTTAACTGGTATCCTTTCAACATAGTCTGCTAAGAACATTCTTTCAATTGATGTAGAGGTGATGACCTTCTCCTGACCTTCATCTCCATCAATGAGCTCAAGTGTGTAAATAAAAGGCGTTGTAACATCCCATTTGACCAACCGAGGGTATTTGTGGGCCACCTCTGGGGCCGGTTCCATGGCTAAGAGGAGGCCCATTGGTTCAATACCCTCATAGCTCCCTCCTAGTGATGGGTCCTTTTGAACTATTCACAGAGAAAATGTAATTTTAGACAATTTAGTAAGCTGGATGCTATTGCTACACAAGCAGCAGAAAACTTTGTTGCATACTTTTTAGAGCATCATGTATGATATAACATTGTACCTTTTTTCCGAATTTACTACTTTGCAACCAGTATACATAAAGACAGCCCATGAGAAACAAGAAAAGGGTGGTATTTACAGATAGTTGTTCATGCATGATTGATTATGGACCTACAAACCTCTTACTTTTCCATCTGCATCAGCTTTGTAGTGAGCACTTGACTCAAATCTGTACTTCCCATTCTCTGTGTAGACATGAGCTTTTAGAGTGACCAGTTGCCCTGGGGACAACCCATTTGCCTTGATGTTGACAACCTCATCACACAAGCTGGACTCTGGATGCACACTCAGGGTAGGATTATTTGGTCCTGTACTACTGCATCTAGAAAATGCTACTCTGGGAAGCCTGGCTAATGCTGCCATGTACATAGTTTATTAGTTGCCAATCTTCAGAACCTTTCAGAATGTTGGTAAGAATCAAGAACAAAACAGTTGATAAATAAACCTTGGATATACAGTACATCTCAAACAAAGATTACAATTTCAGTAAAATGTTTTGAAATAAATACATGTACATGTAGTTCAAAATAATTACAGAAATTTTCTTATCTGTAGTTAAAGTACAAGTCCACTCCAAAATAACTTACTTTCAATATATGCAGAAAAAATCAGACAAACCAATCAAAAAAAGTTTGAGCTAAATCGGATAACTAATAAGAAAGTTATGAATTTTTGAAAAAGTATGTAAAACTGTGGAACAATGGAAATCACTACACAAATTGCCAATTTGGTTATCAGTTTGTGACGTCATGTCCTCACTATTTTTCAATTGCTTTATATAGTTTATGCTACGGTCACAAAGGTTCGTACGAACGATAATTTCGTACAAATCTCCGTTTTTCCATTGTCTTCCTGAATTTCCATTGTCTGAAAATCGTTCGTACGGCGTTCGTAGCAGTTCGTAATGGCATTTGTGACCGAGGCTTTAATCCCATTAATTTCCCTTTTTATCCCCCAAAAACTGGATTTCCCCATGCCTTTGCCCAGGTTATATGATTTGTATCATATTGCGTGCATGACATTTCACAAAATCTTTTATGAACTTTGAAGATATTAGAATTGATACTATTTTCTGAATATTGTATATTCATAATTATTGATATTTATATACTGGTAAATAATTTATCAAAATTCACATTTTTCATGATTTAAATGGAAAAAAACAACTCTATATTAGTGCATCCACACAAAAACATATTACTATCAATCCGACTTGGATGCTGGTGTGAAGAAATAAGATTCTTAGAGGGGAAAATAGGAAGTTTGTATCATCAATATAAAGAAAATAATTAGTGGATAGTGAGGACATGACGTCACAGACTCACGAGTTAGTTGCCAATTTGTCTAGTGATTTTCAAAATTTTTCATGTCATTAAAAATTCATAACTTTCTTATTAGTTATCCGAATTTGCTCAAACTTTTTTTGATTGGTTTGTCTGATTTTTCTGCTTCTATATTGAAAGTAAGTTATTTTTGGAGTGGATCGACTTGCCCTTTAATGTAGCTATATAGGTCTATTCTAACAAATGACACACAGACACACAGACACACAGACACACACACTCAAAATCAGTGGCAGATCCAGGAGTTGGGGATCAAGAGGGTAATGGGGCCGAAATAAAAGAGTTGGAAAGGGAGAATTTTTTTTTTTTTTGTTGGCTAATTAGTAAGTACTATTTAAATGATAGCGATTAGTGTTTAAAAAAAGGGCGCACGCCCAGGGAGCTCGATGTTCAGCGAACTCTGTGGGTGCACCTTAGTATACTAAATTTAATCGCTATTATCGTAAAGCAAGTTTCAAATTGGCAACGCAAAAACATTTTTTGAGGTGTATACAGCGTGTATTTGCATTTCAGGCAGAAACAACATCGCGAACTCTCATAAGAGGTCAGCATTTTTGTAATGTAAATTGCACATTAACTCATTATCATCAGGAAGCTGGAAGCTGGAAGCTAGGTAAGCAAAATTGATATCACTCCATGCAGTATCAAATTTTCACATTTTTGGTTTATAACTTCTTCAACGATTTCAAAGTGCTCTGTACTGTATGACTCTGAGAAGAAAGAAGAGTCCACGAGTGAACTCCGAAGCCAAGTTTGTCAGGTGCTAGAATATAGAATAGGTGATTACAACTTTATACAAGCGCATTTTAGGTTTTGCTTAAATTACTCTTCATGCAGGGGTAGGCCTATGTAGCTTCAGTCTCCGATATCGACGATTGTTCCGCTGAGATTGCATCTGGCTCCTCTGACCGCCTATATGGGGAATGTCAACAAATGGCAGTTTTATTAAAGAATGACCCATACCAGACGGTTATTTCTAATTACTCAGTTACTGCGCATGCGCTGCAAAAATTTCAACACGGAGCTGAGTTCAATTTCGACGAAGAGAATCGGGGGAAAAAGACCCTTAAACGCATCATTCAGTCAATCTGGTAAGTGGAACCGAATTATATTAGCCTAGACCCTAGGCCTAATTTTCAAAAATAAATGCATCGAATATGAATCCGCTAAAGTGACATTTTAGTCCAAAGTTTGGTGGCCCGATCCGTTCCACCGAGTTTGCATATAGGGTCTAGGAGCACCTATGCATAGCCTGCTATGGTCGGCTTCTGTCTCTAAAGAGAGGAGCCGACCCTACTGAGGCTAACGAACGAAAGAGACAGAAATTTTCGGTCTAGGAGATACCCTACTAAAAGTAAAACATACCCAAAATCAAGTTACGGGTCAAACTCAAAGTATAGGGATCGATATAATTCTGAATTACTAATTAGCACCCTATTTAGTACTAAAGTCTAAGAAACATCCTGAAACTTACTCTTATTAACAAATTTAACTCCCTGCAATAGAGGCGTATCCACAACTCTCTCCAGATCTCGGGGAAGTCAACTAAACATGATGTAGACTACCACTATAGGGCGTGGCAAAGATTTAGGGACTTTTAGATTTACACGACGAGAACGTGGATTGCCACGTGTCTTTCAAGGTACTGGCCCGTGCCCGGCAGTGTCTTAAAAGGACGTCACATTACCTTAAAAGGATGTCACCGTGGCAGTCCACGTTCTCGTCGTGTAAAATCTAAAAGTCCCTAATGCCAAACTCAAACAACGACTTTTATTTTAGTTTTCCCAGCGGCTTTCATGCTATTGCTAGGTACGTCTGTGCAGCTCCCAAACATCGACACGCTCCTAAACGTCAACATGCTCCCTAGCTACCTGAAAATTAGTTCGGACGGTGCGTACGGTACGGTACCGGCGTCACGCACTCGTACTCCCGTACACGTATACTGTATGTTCGATTCAGGTTCGATTTCAGAGCCTGCGCGCCAGTGTACATTTAGTCAACATCAACACATCAACAGTATAGTAGTATATGGAAGAGAATTCCTGTTGGTCTTCCGGTAGGGCTAAACCCCCTTTAACCCCACCTATAGTACGGGGTTAAGCAACATTGTGCCAGTGTGAAAAGAAAGTGGAATAAGCTTATAACCCCGGACATATAGATGGGGCTAACCCCCCCCCTTTAACCCCACCTATAGTACGGGGTTAAGCAACATTTTGCCAGTGTGAAAAGAAAGTGGAATAATTAAGCTTAACCCCGGACTATAGGTGGGGCTAATTAGACCCCCTTTAGCCCCACCTATAGTACAGGTTTAAGCAAAATTTTGCCAGTGTGAAAACAGTATTAATGAACGAGAACAGAAACGAAAAATAGTCCGGGACTACGCAGTGGAGCGAATTAATGAATATTCACGCTATGGCTAGTACGGGGCTAACGAATTGCAGTGAGAAAAGCCAAAAAAGTTAGTCCGGGGTTAAGGATAGTACGGGGTTAAGGATAGTACGGGGCTATAATAGCAAAGTACGGGGTTAAGCAAAACAAGTGTGAAAAGAGTATAAGGGTAAGGCTAAGGGAGCAAACCCTAACAGAAAACCATGCCACCGTGACAGCATCTAGGTCGATTGACGATATGTTGGAACTACCGAAATCCTTCGACCAGTCACTGCAGGGTCTAATACTGTTTTCACACTGGCAAAATTTTGCTTAACCCCGTACTATAGGTGGGGCTAAAGGGGGGTCTTAGCCCCACCTATATAGTCCGGGGATTCCACTTTCTTTTCACACTGGCAAAATGTTGCTTAACCCCGTACTATAGGTGGGGTTAAAGGGGGGCCGGTTTTAGCCCCACCTATAGTCCGGGGTTAAGCTCATTTCACTTTCTTTTCACACTGGCAAAAATTTGCTTAACCCCGGACTATAGGTGGGGTTAAAGGGGGGGTCTTACTCTTAGCCTAGCTACCTATAGTCCGGGGTTAAGCTTATTCCACTTTCTGTTCAGACACGTTTTTACCAAAGTGGGCTAGCCCCACCTATAGTACGGGGTTAGCTGGCCCTGCAAAATAGCAGGGCTAACTCCGCAATTGCGGTGCCAAGCAAAATGAATGAGAACAGAAACGAAAAATAGTCCGGGACTACGCAGTGGAGCGAATTAATGAATATTCACGCTATGGCTAGTACGGGGCTAACGAATTGCAGTCAGAAAAGCCAAAAAAGTTAGTACGGCCGGGGTTAAGGATAGTACGGGGCTAAGCAAAGTAGATCTACGGGGTTAAGCAAAACAAGTGTGAAAAGAGTATAAGTGGTTCACACCAGTGAAAAAATACACGGGGACTCAGGGCGAATTCACCCCCCAAATGCCCAAAAGAGCCCCCGAAAATCAGAAAGAGCCCCCGTAAATTTGCATAGAGTTCAATGCAAAATAAATTTTAGAGTGTTATTTTTATGCAGGCAAGCTTGAAAAGCTAGTAGCCCCCGAAAAATAAATATTAATTTTTTTCCCTGGTCCTCGCCGGTGTGAAACTGCCACCAGCTCCCCGAGAGAGTGCCGTTAGTAACTTGAAAGAGCTACCGGTACCTACCCACCTTTGCAAGCAGCCTTCATGAAAGTGAAGGCGGTCATTGTCGCTTCGCAACAGACAGCTACTAGTACCGTACTACTACTACTACTACTGACAGTACAAAACAATCACGTCAATAAAATAATGTAAATGTGTTGTGCAAGCATAGAGCTATATATGTGTGCAAGGACCCAAGGTACATATTGGCGAAAACTATATTTATCTTGGTTTATCTGTACGCAAAATATAAAGAGGGCGCTATTTAAATATAACTTGGGCACAAGCAAGTGGGGTTCAGGTTGTACCAACGTTGCCAGATCTGGCATAATTATGCTTTCTGGCATAATTTGGCTGTTTTTAGCAAAATTTTGGCATAATTTGATTTTTTAAAGCATAATTTGAATACATTTTTCGAGTACATGTGGACCCCCCCCCAAAAAAAAAAATCCTTCTTACCCCCTGAAAAATTCGATTTCTGGGGGTTAACATAATTTTCGCTGCTCTCCTAGCATAATTGTATTTTTTTCACTGTCAACGCTAGTAGATTGTATCGATGACATATTCTTTCTCTCTTTTGTCTTTCTTCCTCCATTTCTTTCAGGCTTCCTTAATTCTTCCTTTCTTAATTTGCTTCTACCTTCTTCCTCTCTCTCTCTCTCTCTCTCTCTTCCTGCTTGAAATTGTCTCGGTGTCTAAACTTCGATGTCTGGTTGTAAATTCTCTCTCTATCTCTTCGCCCATGCTTTTTATCAATATATTTGCATTTGTTTTTGTTTGTAATACAGAGAGCATTCCCTTCCCATCTCCCTGATGAAAGTATAACCCCTACACTTAGAAGGTTAATGTATTTCACAGAGCACTCATAAAACCGATCCTCACTAAAAAGGAAAGAGAAGTTTATCAATATATTTTGAAAGGCAGAAGAATCACTAAATAATAAAAGGTGTGCTAATACATAAAATGTCTTTAGTCACAACAATGTAACTTTATGCCAAAAAAGCTTCATTCTCTTCTATCGATGGTCGTTCTACTGTGACTATGTCTGGCTCCACTGACCACATCTATACAGAAGGTTGACAAAAGTCAGTCCTATTTAAGAATTCCCCATAGGCCTACCAGGCTGTTATTTTTGTCTGTATGGAACCAAACAATTAAATGTCTTCTATGTTATGAGTAAGATTGTTATATTCCCTTTATTTATTTTTATGAACTTTTATTCTATTTTTTTTTTTTCTTCTCCATTTTTGGGCATATTGGACATATAACCAGTGAAAACTTTGATGTTCCACTGGGGGTCTAGACAGCTTAACCCGCTGACTACTGAATTCTCTAATTCCAATAGGCTTAATACAGGGACCCACCATTAGTCATAAACATACATACAGTTTATTTTATGTTACACATTTTATATGTTACTTATTTGCATAAAAACATGTGACAATGAATGTTCTGAGTAAATTATACATTTTACTTTGATATTCCCTCTCATATCATTTAAGCATGGCTTCCTATCCCAACTAATATGATCCCTGCAGCCCAAATTAAATTAAAAAGTATCAGTAAAACTGAACAATACCCAAAGAAGATAAAACCAAGGATGGAATAAGTTTCAGTGACAATTAAAAAAAAAAAAAAATGCCAAGCACATGTGAACATCATAATATCCCCAAGTATATTAGAATCACATGCAGTGTTGAGGTAGTGAGAGCAATAAACTTAGTCATTAGGAATGGTGTAATCAACATGGCGATGACAAAAATTGGTTACATCTCACGAACATTTAAACCTCAGGAAATAACAGGAATGGTAGTGAAAGCAGAATCAACGCCCCCGCCCCCCCAAAAAAAAAAGTATCTCAATAAAATTTGGCTTATATAAAATATATGAAAGTGCTTGATTTACTATTTCAAATGATGAACATATATAACCATGCCTAGTGAAGGTAAACTTGACTACTTGAAGTGTTACTACACATGACTGAAGGCTGCCATTAGTTACAAATATTGTGAGGCTATGACATTTGGTGATGCTTTGTCCAATGTGTGTAATTAGCATTAAAACTGGTCTATAAACATTAATAGATTATAATACATACAATGTATCAATTCAATCAGTCGATGAAAACAACAACAACAACAAAATGAGTTTTAATTCAGCTGGGCTTAGAAAACATTTGAATAGATTATCAAATACACATCATTATTGTTACTACAGTCTAAAAGCTGCTTGACAAATAAAAATACATTACTTCTTATCAGAATCATTTCAAATTAACCGTTTCTCAAAATCTGCAAAATTGATTTGTCATCTATGTCATGTGTCTCTTCAGACTAAAGCTGCAGGAAATGCAAATTTGCATTATTGCAATGCATAAATATTCTAATTTGACTTGGTACATTTCAAAATAGACTTAATTGTTATAAGGTACAGACCAACAGCTGCTTAAATTTAGAACCTGCTTCCACTCAATATTCGGGAATGCATGAACAATTGCACACAATTATATCCAATGCTCTTACTGTTTTGTTCACATTTGTACTTTCTGTATTTGTATTAGGGGCTACCCAAAACCAGATTTATTATTGATATCATTCATTTGTATTCATTAACTTCATGTCTGATACTAAATTACACCTCTGAAAAAAAAAAATGAATGACAAAGGGAATGATGATGTTGTACAGTGGACCGAGTCTAACTGCTCCATTCAAGCTTAAAGACCCTATCCGATGAAAATACAACTTGTTATCAATGGAAAGCTGAATGAACATAGAATACAAATATAAAGGAATTCAAAAATTTTCCCTTTCAGTATTTCACAAAAGCGAATTAAAACCTTTTTTTCCGCACCTCTCCAATTTTCAGGTCAACAGGGGTCAAATTTGCCGCAGATACAGTGACGACACCATATGTGCTCGCCTATATAGCTGAGGCGTTGAGCCGTGCTTAATTAATGCAACATCATTGTGAATATGCGTACTCCACATACGGTGATGTCATCAATTCGATAGCTAGTTTTTACGTCAACAACTCCCGATTTTCACAGCTTTAGATTTCGAGTTTTTATAGAGCGGTTACTCGTCTGACAGGCACTAAAGTAGCATATAATTGGTATTGTTGTAATCTATGGCTTGTCAGCTTTCCTTTGATATATAATTCATCTATTTCATTTTCACTTCGGACAGGGTCTTTAAAAGCTTTCTACATTGCTTTTTATTTATATATGTTTAAAGCACACCTGCTGCACCCAAGTTAAGTAGAATTATGACTAAAATATACTTATGTATTTATCTTTGTTTTTAACTCAGTATTACATGTTGGTGCCAATCCATGAAAAAACTATATAATGCTATCTTTGTGTTTGCTCCTGCTACAATAATCATCGGTATTATCATATTCATTTAATATATTCATAAAAAAATTGAAAGGTTGAACTTACAGAACATCATGTGTTAACACCACCTATATACCATTCTCCTTTTCAATTCTAGGAGGAATAATCAAATTACCCAATGCATACAAATAAACAATTACATATATTAAA
Organism: Mesocentrotus franciscanus; assembly: GCA_037976565.1. Taxonomy (NCBI): domain Eukaryota; kingdom Metazoa; phylum Echinodermata; class Echinoidea; order Camarodonta; family Strongylocentrotidae; genus Mesocentrotus; species Mesocentrotus franciscanus. The sequence goes on along the minus strand of CP137668.1, from coordinate 38,022,336 downwards.
TGGTACAGGCACTGCTTGGCAGCTAATGAGTAAATAAAAACTCTATCCCTCCACGAACCAGACTATCCATCTTACACACAGAATGAGAAGAGGATTGTCTAGGATGAGATCCAATCACTGCGATACATTTCTTTCACATCAAGATGTTCCGGAAGAAATTCACAATTTTTCTCCAGGCAAACACCTGGTCTTTCGTTCCCTGCTTGGTATCACTGCCACCGTAGTTAGTCAAGTATACTGTTTGATTTTAAGGTAAGATACAGAAATAGATAGAAATCAATATATGATAAAAGCATAAGAGTTGGAATGCAAGAGTGGGTGACAAAAAAGTCCTGAAGACATTGTTTCCATTTCTATGAACAAATCCTTTAAAAGAGTAGAGAATTCTACCTCCATATGCAGACTCCAATGTATTTACGTGGTATATTCCATAATTTTGAAGAAAAAAAACAAATGCTCTGAAACCTACGGTACTATGAAAGAAATCAGTGGTTATTCAAAGGATGAGATAAACCATGGCAGTTTTTTTTTTCTCCTCTTCTTTATGTAGTGAATGACTGCCATATGTGGATGAAAAAAGTAACTGCATGTAACAATGGTCCTATACGTACTGATTCTATATGCGTGCTATAAGATACAAAAATTGTGAAGTCCAGTTCACTAAATGTGAAAAAGTCTTTAGAACCATTATTTCAATAATTACAGATTGAAATTTCTTTTAAAATTTCAACAACAAAACAAAAACACTTTGTACACACACACACACACACACACCACGCACACGAGAGGGAACAGGGAAAGCCTAATACTTACATTTAGGAGATTGAAGTGAGGTTGGATCATAGAGGCTGGAGACAGTGTTGATTGTTTGGAATGGGACCTCCAAAAAGTGACCTGTTCCAGGCAGTAACTCAAAGTCTACCAAATGACCCTTGCCAGCTCTCTCCAAACGTTCTCTCAGCTTCAATAACACAAAGGTTTTAGTAGAGTTACAGTATTCTTTGATAATGACTTGAGTTTCAGTGTACTTTTCCTCTACAAACTTACAAAAATAATAACAAATATCCATTTCATTGAAAGTGTCTCAGATGAGAACCCACAGAATGCCATGTAAACTCTTTAAAGGTTATTTTTATGTTTCATGGGGGCATTCGGTACCTTTGAATCTTAAACATATTTTAGGTCTTTTTTCACTGCATGTAATTAAGATTTCAAGCCTTATGTATGCCTCAAATGTATAGGAAAAAAAAAAATGAATTTTGAAAAGCATAATTTCATTCACCTCATCCACAAGATTGTTTACTATGTTATACAGTTGCCCATTTGCACCATAGCATGTAATCATGTGCTTCCTTATCAGAATTTGGAACAAGTTCAGAGCTTAAATTTTCATTATTTTTTTTCTACATGTATATATAAATATAGATACCATGAATTATTTTCAAATCCTATCAGATTTTAGACATTTCATAAATTATTTTTCAAATCTTAAGTAAAAATGATAAATTAATTTCAAATCTGATTTTAGATATTAGAATAGTAAATAGTAAAAAAAAAGGAGGTGGCGGCCAAAAAGGAGGCAGGCAGGGACGAGAAACACTTCATTTTTGTTATTTGGCCTTAAATACATCATCATAAATTACTTTTTTAAATCCTAATAAGATATCTTTAATCATTTTCAAATTAGAGTACAATCTATTTCATGCCAGGAACTGCATCAAAACGGCACTGTCACTAATGAATTACTTACATAAGTGGTTGCTTTCAATGATGGGATATGGTGATCATCGTTATGAGCAAACAAGAGTAATGGACATTCTAAATTCTCCTCCTGTTTACAACATTAAGAAAGCAAAGATGATGTATTAGAATAAATTCTATTGATGGATGTGGATATTCTTCATATGCTTACCCACAAGGCTACTTAAAGGGAAATCCTACCCTTGTAATATTTGCAATCATATTGTTCCTATGCATAAACAGCATTTTCTTGCAAAAGATATCACTCAAATTTTCTATGATTTTGCTCTCACTGCTCATGTGTTATGTATATTGAATTCATAGCATTCTGGATCAAATTATACAGTAAAAATATCACTTAAATGCTGTAGGTTAATGGAATCATAATGGTACCCAATTTAGATTATGGTCAGCATTTTACCTCAAGCATAATGTGTTCTGTAATAACTCCATCATATATGGGTAACTGCATGAAACAATACAAGATACATTTTGATCAGTATTCACAAAAGCATACCATACTCCCTTTAGTCCAGAACTAAATCCTGAGTAAGTGGGTTCAGTTAGTCCGCTAAATTATGGAGTGCCAAATGTCAACCTCTTGATTCCATAAAAATTATTATAATTGCGTGATCAATAAACAATTAAAATCATGTAAACATGAAACCAATTTCTTATTTTCATTTCTTTACTGCATCAATTTTTTCTTTTCATTTTGTTAGAAATACAGTATATGAACTATAACCCGCACGCGTATCAAAAACTTTAGATCAAGGCACGACAGCAATGAATATGCAAATAACAGCTCAACAGATAATCCTTTTCAGTTGTGTACTGAATTGTTCTATGGAAATCTAACTTTCTCAGATAAAAAGGAAGTGAGGTCCAGAGAACGGGTGCAGCTTTGGCGAGGGACCTGTCCCCAAAGGTAATCGTTCTTGTCATAATATATAGAACAAGTTAACGCAAGCGTAGCATCCCCTCGCCGGGTACAAATGGCCTAAATTCAGCAATTTTTGCACAGTTAATGAGCTGTGACCTTTGACCTTTGATGTACATACTAACAACATTACAAATTTCGTTATTGAATGAAAACCACATTTTCACATATATAATTAGGTATTTTCGCATATTTAATGAGCTATGACCTTTGACCTACATACTCGAAATCAAAGAAAGGCTGTGTTTTTATACCATGTACATTCATATCAAATTTCATTAAAATCTGTCGAACATTACTAAAGTTATCAAACGGAAACCAGATTTGTTACGGATGGACAGCAGCGTTACTATATCCCCTCCGACTTCATCTGCGAGGGGATAATAAAGTGCTTGACATTTGGTGCTCCATAAATCATTGGACTATGTTAAACAGAGTTCAAATTAGTCCATTCTCTTAAATATGAACATTTGAATTAGAATTGTTTTGAAAATAGGAAGATAACTTTACCAAAATAGCTTTGAATTTCATTCACATAATCATACAGGCTCTTTTCACAGCATAAGGACCACTATTCATAACGTGTAACTTCCTATACGTGGAGGACCGATATTCATAAAACGCAAAGGGGGTCACTATTCATAAAGGCATAAGGACCATTATTCATAACGTGAGATGAGGGTCGCTATTCATAATTCACATTGAGGGTCATTACTCATAAGGACCACTATTCATAATACGAAATTGGGGTCGCTATTCATAAACATGAAGAAGGGCGCTATTCATAATTTATATTGGGGTCACTACTCATAAGGACCGCTATTCATAATACGGGAAGAGGACCCCTATTCATAATACGGAATGAGCTATTTGTATTATGAATAGCGACCCCTATGAATAACAACCCCCATTTTGTATTTTTAATAGCGACCCTCTTGTCATATTATGAATAGCGACCCCCTTCTTTGATTATGAATAGCGGTCCTTATGAATGGCGGTCCTTATGAATGGCGGTCCTTAGGAATGGCGGTCCTTATGAATGGCGGTCCTTATGAATAGCGGTCCTTATGAATAGCGGTCCTTATGAATAGCGAACAGACCCCGTTCACATCAGACTACAATATCTAATTAATTTCATGTAAAGTTACCAGACAATAATGGGCGTCTTGCAATTTTTTTGAAAGATCAATGATACTCTCATCCGTCTCATGAGTGAGTGAAAGCCAGCTCTTGCCATTCTCATCTGTCCAGGTCCTTACGAAATTTTCCATTGGGCTGCAATTAAAAATGATAAATTTAGACCAACATTCTGCAGAGAAATAGAGTTATCCCTATTATGTTGGTTTTTTCTGGAACTACAATACATAGTCCAAAAGCTTGTTGAAAGCAAACAATTCTATAAAAAAAACAATACAAAAAAAACAAAGGTAAAACTGAAAGATAACTATTGCATATTTCTTCTTCATATTTATCTCTCCCCTACACATTTACAGAACTAAGAAAAACTGAAGAGGAAAAATTGTATTTGTATAAAACTGTAAATGATAATAAATTTGTTTTAAATGTACCTATATTTTTTTTTATTTTTGATGTATCAAATTTGGGACGATCCTAGGATTTTCAGAAAATGTGGGGAGAGGGAGATTTCCTAACTACACTTTATCCTTTCAGGAATTCTGCTGGCCTTCTCTAGGCCTTTAAAAAAAAAATCAGTGGGGGTTGGGGCAACAAAAAAAAGGGGGTATTTTCTTATGAGTCGGCTCTACTCCAGGCTCTCTTAGAGGGCTTTTCCAATAATGCATCTGTGCTATTATGAAGCTCTACAATACAGGCTAGGTGGTACTTACCCTGCAGGTTCGAGTAGACTCCCATCCAGATTTTTCCATCCAACATTCACACACAGTATATCAACAAATCCGGCTGCAACCATGCACTTGACTGGCAGATCAAGTCTAGTAGCAGCATTAAGCATCATTGCCCCTCCATAGCAGGAAGATGTCATTCCTATCCTGTTCTCATCTAGCCGGGGATGTGACTTGACAAAATCTATGATGTCCTAAAAATATACAAATACAGATATACATTTCACCATGAGACCTCTTTGAATAAGGCGTGCATAATCATAACATTTAGATTAATTCATAGCTAAAGATATTGTAAGGTTTGCTCATACTCAGTTACAATATAAGATGCCCAACTTTGTTAAATTTTTGTTCATCTATGTAGAATCAAGTGAAATATGTTTTAAACTGATGAGGGATATATGCATAAATAAAGAGATTCTTAATAAAAATATAACTTTGATAAAAAGGTAATTATCTCTAAAATAAAAGTGGCAAGAGTACTTCTTCAAAACTCACAAGGAATGCTTGACTGTCCATGTAAACACATTCCTCTTGACTTTTGAGTCTGCGTGGCATGAAGTAATCAAAGGCAAAGACAGCAAACCCATGAGAAGCTAGCGTGGCTGCACGGTCTACAACTAGATTTGTGAGAAGACCTCGGATGTCAATAATGAAAGGTAGTGGATCCGATGATCCTACAGTGGAATAAAAATGAAAAACAAACATTATTGGCAGTAAAAATGTTTAATTCAACAATTCGGGAATATGATGCAGAAACCAATTCAATTAAATTCATAAACACACACAAAAATGTAAAAACTAAAAAGAGTTGTGTGTAATTATTTGAGCATACTTTATGCTTGATACTTGATGCACATCTGCTATAGTATACCTTTAACTTGATCTCCAGTCATTTCTTTTCCATTTTTTGGAAACGATGCACTGTCTAAACTTTGTGCACGTCTATTGACTGTATTGTATTCTAAGTCTCAGCTTTGCTGTTTGTACTCTCTCTGACACTGTTATTGTGTCTACCCAATCTTCAGTCTGGAGAAAACCTAGTGTTGTTAGATTTTGGTTTGACTTTGCTTTGTGACTGCAAAGACAATTTTTTACTAATGATGATAGAGTTCTTTTGTCAGGAGCATTGTATTCAGATATAATTGGTCACTTTCCAGTTTTTGTTTACGGTAAGTAATTCCATTCTTAACTGTAAAAATAGTAATGAATCCGGAAAAAGCGTAACATTTCAGATAAAAATATTGCAAAATTTATTTTTGAATTAGAAAAAATGATTGGAAACCTGATGATGAAGATCCTAACAAAAGTTATGACAAGTTTTTTGATAAATTTTTACTTGTGTACAATTCATGTTTTCCATTCTATTCTTATTCTATAACCAAAAAGAATACAAATTATAAACCATGGATGTCAAAAGAAATATGTAGATTAACAAAGAAAAAATGTAAGATGTATAACAAATATATTAAGAATCCAACTGAATATAGAAAAGGTGTTTATAAGAAATTAAGAAATAAAGTTACAAATTTGATCAAGAAAACAAAAAAAAAACTAGACATGTAATACTTGTTAATAACAAGTATAGGTGGGCTGTTCCAAGTGCATGCCACACATGTTTAGTGACATACTAAGTAGTTAAGATAACATTGGCATGATTTGACCTTATTTTTTGAAATAATTAATCCTCTTATTCAGGTCTATTAGTGTGCCAAATTTCAAGTCTATACAATGCATGGTTTTATAGAAACCATGTAAAGTATATTTGACCTTTGACCGTCAAATCTAAATATCAAAATGAAATGTGCATTTTCTCGAATTTGTTTTTTTATAAGAAATCATATCTCCCACTCATACTCTATCTTATTATGAATAAAAAATTAATACACGACAAGGACTCAGATTTCCCATAGGGTTGTACTCAAACGATTGACATTGTTCTCCCATAGATATAACACGCAAAATTAGGCATTTTATTACATTGTTTGTGATTGTATATGATAATATGTTATAATAGTCGAAGAAGATCATAAAATCAAATTTAAAACGACGGCAAAAAAAAAATTGACCCACCAGGAATCGAACTTGGGTCGCCGGAATGGGAGGCAAGTGCTATGACCACTATACCAAAATAATCCCATAGACATTACACGTGAACGGAAAATGGAATTCTCAAATCCCACTTTGCAAGTGAAATATGAGCATGATCCCGGCATCTGATCGAAAAATAAAGGGCACATTGTGATAGCTTATTGTCTCAGCTACAACATACTCGAAGCTCAGCGAAAACGAAACTAAAACGACGGAGATATTGCTCGCGAAAGACGGGAATGTAGAATCCAGTTTTGAAAAAAGTCATGTCCCATAGAGAATACACGCAAAATGTGAAAAATTGACATGCCTCCTTTAATCGCAAAAATACGCCATGATGCCTTTGTCAAAATGAAAAATCGGGAACTGCATTTGTAGAAAATTGTCTCAGCTAGAACATATCAAAATTTGGAAGAAAATCGATCAATATTTACAGAGATACAATCAATTTTCCAAAAATATGCTGACGTCATAATATGCAAATTGAAATTTTGAGTTCGGAGGCCATTATGATGACGTCATGAGTTAATTGAGGGTCAAATGAGACATGAAATCATATCTCCAACTCATAATCTATCTAAATATGAAAAAAATTTGGGAGTTCCCATCCATTCTGAAGAGTTACAATGAATTTTGTATAGGCATGTTTTTGCCTATATATGCTATGTATTACAAGAGCTCGCGCGCACGGACATGTTTCTTGAACGGACGCTCATTGCGTTATTACTGGTCAGAAAAAGGTGAACAAGGTATCAAAATGCTTGGAAAAATGTGCCAAATATGATGATTGAGAAAATTTGGCGATTATATGTTGCAAAATGTCAGTACTTGCGAAAACGCGCGCGTGTGCGCGTTTTTTGTAAAATGCTTAAAATGGCCTGAAACGTATCCAAAATGAATTTGAGACGATTTAGAGCATTTTGAAATTTTGCGCGCGCTGCGCGGACGTACGCATGCGCGCGTTTTTGACCTGAAATTGACCGGACGGATATTGACCTTGATCATGATAAATATGAATGAGAAACGACTTTTCGTTATGAAGATATGATCATGAGTAGATTTTCAGAAAATTTTACAAAATGGCGCCTAGATGACGTAATCAGTCAAGGTCAAGGTTGAAAACGTTATTGTGTTTTGTCCATATGCCTATACATAATTGTGCCAAATTTCAAGGCATTTGATTGAGCCATTTTCAAGTTATCGTGCTAACAAAAAAGTGGGTCGGAATAAGAAAAATAAAGAAAGAAATAAATAAAGGCTATTTTAAAGAGAAGGTTCATTGATTTTAAAAACTAACTTGTTTGTCATTATTGCAAAGGTGAAACTTTGATTTGGACAAGGGTATCAAAATTCAATGCTTGGAAACATTCGAAGTAATGATTATTATCAATTACAAAACGCTTAAATACAGCCCCGGCATAGCACCTGAAAAGCTCTACGATCGCTGCTGAGATGTGTGACGTCACATGTTGAACATGATTTGCACAAGCAGAAGATGTCCCATGATGTCCCATGACATCTCACATATTTTCAGTGCCTGTTTTGTCATCTTCTCTTCAGTTATTTCTATTACTTCACTACCGTCAGGTTAAATGTTTAATCTATTGCCTCACTCTAAACCCCGCGCACGGTATTATTTTAATGAAAAATGCAACGATAAAAAAATTAAGGAATCCGTCGCTTGTAAACAAAATAAGACGCCATTGTATTTTCAGCTGCATACACAGCGGTATGTTCGAAGTTTCAAGAGGGAACAAATGCCGTCCATGTTATCATGCCGGGGTTTTTTAATTTGAAAGTGTGGTTTCTTTGCTTGTTCATTAACCCCTATCCTGTGTATTTACAAACAAAAGAATTTAGTTATCAGAATCAGTTTCATATCCCGTTTTGAATGGTGTAAAATTCCATCACATTTATATACACTAAACTCATAATATTTGAGAAATAATAGCATTGCAATTATGTCCATTCTTTATGGGATGTCGTCTGCTTGGGCAGGATTGGTTCATATTGTGACGGCATTAAAACATTGCAAATTTTCTGGCGAATCTCTCGCATATCCCAGATGCTATGGAGGTGGTTTTATTTGTATTTTTATAAATCACCCGATATGCAGTTGACCTAAAACTTGTACGATGACCATCTGTTAGCTTACCAGTTTCTAGTGATACGTTATTTGCCATATTTGTGATTTTCTTTGAACCGGCACTTTAATGAAAACATAAGGTGGTCTGTATTATATACAGCCCACCTGATTAGTATCAAACCCAGTTCCAAAATGCATCTGGTAATATGAGACAAACATGGAAAGTGATTAACAAAACACTTGGTCGTGCTCAGAAAAAATGCTTTGGAGAAGATTACACATCAGGATCAAATATCAACAGATAAAAAATTAATATGTAATATAGTGAACTAGTATTTTGTTGATGTTGGTCCAAAGTTACACTCTGAATTCAAACAGAGTAGTAATATTGACTCTGAGTCTGATTTATTAAAGTATATTACTAGAAATGATAAATCTTTATTTTTGTCTCCCATATCTCTTAAATTCCAAGTCCACTCCAAAAATAACTTACTTTCAATAGAAGCAGAAAAATCAGACAAACCAATCAAAAAAAGTGTGAGCGAAATCGGATAACTGATAAGAAAGTTATGAATTTTTGAAAAAGTATGTAAAACTATAGTGGAACAATGGAAATCACTACACAAATTGCCAATTTGGTTATCAGTTTGTGACGTCATGTCCTCACTATTTATCAATTGCTTTATATAGTTTAATCCCATTAATTTCCCTTTTTATCCCCTAAAACTTGATTTCCCCATGCCTTTGCCCAGGTTATATTTGTATCATATTGCGTGCATGACATTTCACAAAATTTTTCATGAACTTTGAAGAAATAATACTATTTTCTGAATATTGTATATTCATAATTATTGATTTTTATATAAATAGTTTATCAAAATTCACATTTTTCATGATTTAACTGGACAAAAATTACTCTATATTAGTGCATCCACACAAAAACATATTACTATCAATCTGACTTGGATGCTTGTGTGAAGAAATAAGATTCTTAATGAGAAAATAGGAAATTTATAATATCAATATAAAGAAAATAATTAGTGGACAGTGAGAACATGACGTCACAGACTCATGAGTGAGTTGCAAATTTGTCTAGTGCTTTTCAAGGTTTTTCATGTCATTAAAAATTCATAACTTTCTTATTAGTTATCCGATTTTGCTCAAACCTTTTTTATTGGTTTGTCTAATTTTTCTGCTTCTATTGAAAGTAAGTTATTTTTGGAGGACTTGCCCTTTAAAGAAATAATTGATATTGTAACTAGTTTTTAAGAATAATATTAGTGCTGGTTTCGATGGGATCGACGTCGGAGTTATTAAAAAGACAAGTACATGTAATTGCAAAACCTTTATGTGATATATCTAATTCTGTTCTTATTACTGGTATCTTCCCAGACCAGTTGAAGATTGCAAGAGTGGTTCCAGTTTTTAAATCTGGTTCTCCTGATATCATTTTAAATTACCGTCCAATTTCTGTCTTGCCCATTTTTTCAAAGATTTTAAAAAGATGCATTTACTCCAGGTAACATAATTTTATTTCCCGATGTAATATTCTCAATGATAATCAGTTCGGTTTTAGAAAGGGGCACTCCACATCTTCCGCCTTAGCAAAATTTGTATATAAAGTCACATGTGCATTAGATCAACACGAAACGTTGATTGGTCTGTTCATTGACCTGAGCAAAGCATTCGATTCACTTGATCACTGTTCATTGTTACGTAAATTAGCTCAGTATGGAATCAGGGGGGTTGCACTCAATTTATTTGACAACTATTTTCAGAATCGCAAACAATTCGTTTCCATCAATAATTATTCTTCCTCGATGCAGGCTATAAGATGTGGAGTGCCTCAAGGTTCGATCTTGGGCCCGCTCTTGTTTATAATTTACATAAACGACTTTGCAATATTTCTAAAAATTTTAATTGGATTTTGTATGCGGATGACACCAGCTTGTTCATGTGTCACCAAAATACTGATAATTTACAAAATGTTTTTAATAATGAACTGAAATATGTAGCTATTAAAGTGGCTAATTGTCAATAAATTAACCATAAATGTTAGGAAATCAAATGTTATGGTTTTTACGAATAAAAATAAAGCGTCTTTCAATATTGATGTCTATTTAAATGAAATGCCCGTTATTGAAGTTAAATTTGCTACCTTTCTAGGTGTCACTGTTGATAATAGGTTAACATGGAATGAACATGCTGGTGTCGTCTGCAATAAGATTGCCAAAAACATTGGAATTATATTTAAACTTCATATTTTGCCTAAGAGAATTCTTCTTTTATTGTATAATATTCTGAGTTTACCTTACTTAAATTATTGTAATATAGTTTGGGGTCATACTTTCCAAATACATATTAATAGAATATTTCTTTTACAAAAAAAGGCAATGAGAATAACTCACTCACCTTACCTTTCTCACTCTGGACCATTGTTTTTCTCATTGAAAGTTTTAAATGTTATGGACTTAAACAAATTGGATATAGCCTTGTTTATGCTTTCTTATAAACAAAATCTTTTGCCAAATTCTTTAATGAATTATTTCCAGTTAAATTCATCTGTGCATAATTATTTCACAAGATATTCTCGAAATATCGACATCCCACAGTGCAATACCTCCCTTTCTAAAATAGCTTATTTTTTCAAGGTCCGGTGATTTGGAATTCAATTCCCACTAACATTCAGAATAGCTCTTCGGTATCTGTTTTTAGAAAGAAATATAACATATTTTTATTATCTAAATATTAGATTGAATATTAGGCTCTTTTGTTAGTTTGTTTATTAGGTTAGGTACTTCTTTTCTTATCTTATCTTGTGTTCCTTTTTGATGTGTTTTTATGTTACATATTATATCTTGTTTTCTTAACGGGTTGGCCTCTTACAAGGTTTATTACTTTTTGGCCACAGCCTTCCTCACTTTTATAATTCGTCTTAATTGTCATACATTTGTCTGTTTATATATGTATTTTCTACCTGTTGATCTCTGGAGGAGAAATAAATGAACTTGAACTTGAACTAGTACTTGTTATCAATCATTAAAGTTCATTATTATTTGCTATGAATATGTTTATATTTTACACTGTTGTTACAGAGGTTTCCATAAAGTACAATGCATTAAAACATACCTCTTTGTTTTGGCAAGAAGAGTACCCTTCTGCCTCTCCCATCTGAACTGGTATCCTTTCAACATAGTCTGCTAAGAACATTCTTTCAATTGATGTAGAGGTGATGACCTTCTCCTGACCTTCATCTCCATCAATGAGCTCAAGTGTGTAATTGAAAGGCGTTGTAACATCCCATTTGACCAGCCGAGGGTATTTGTGGGCCACCTCTGGGGCCGGTTCCATGGCTAAGAGGAGGCCCATTGGTTGAACACCCTCATAACTCCCTCCGAGTGATGGGTCCTTTTGAACTATTTACAGAGAAAATGTAATATGACAATTAAGTATCCTGGATGCTATTGCTATACAAGCAGCAGAAAACTTTGTTGCATACTTTTAGGGCATCTTGTATGATATAACATTGTGCTTTTTTCCTCAATACGACTTTGAAACCTGTATACATAAAGACAGCCGATGAGAAACAAGAAAAGGGTTGAATTTACAGATAGTTGCTCATGATGTGCAATTGATTATGGACCTACAAACCTGTTACTTTTCCATCTGCATCAGCTTTGTAGTGAGCACTTGACTCAAATCTGTACTTCCCATTCTCTGTGTAGACATGAGCTTTTAGAGTGACCAGTTGCCCTGGGGACAACCCATTTGCCTCGATGTTGACAACCTCATCACACAAGCTGGACTCTGGATGCACACTCAGGGTAGGATTATTTGGTCCTGTACTACTGCATCTGGAGGATGCTACTCTGGGAACCGATGCCGATGATGTATACATTTGATGTTGTCCACTTGATGATATAGTAGCCCTACCAGCGACAGTCCTCAGGAGAGTCTGAAGCCTGGCTAATGCTGCCATGTATATAGTTTATTAGTTGCCAATCTTCAGAAACCTTTCAGAATGTTGGTAAGAATCAAGAACAAAACAATTGATAAATAGACCTTGGATATACAGTACATCTCAAACAAAGATTACAATTTCAGTAAAATATTTTGAAATGAATACATGTCCATGTAGTTCAAAATAATAACAGGAATTTTCTTACCTGTACTTAGCTATAAAGGTCTCTTTTATCAAATGACACACACACACACACACTCAAAATCAGTGGCAGATCCAGGAGTGGGGGAGGTTTTTTTGGCTAATTACTATTTTAATGATAGCGATTGTGTTTTTTAAAAGGGTGCGTGCCCATTGAAGCTCAATCTTCAGCGAACTCTGTGGGTGCACCTTTGTATACTAAATTTAATCGCTATTATCGTAAAGCAAGTTTCAAATTGGCAACGCAAAAACCTTTTTTGGGGTGTACACAGCGTGTATTTGCATTTCAGGCAGAAGAGGTCAGCATTTTTGTCATGTAAATTGCACATTAACTCATTATCATCAGGAACACCTGGAAGGTAAGCAAAATCGCTATCACTCCAGTATCAAATTTTTACATTTTTGGTTTATAACTTCTTGAACGATTTCAAAGTGCGTTGTATGCGAAAGAAGAGTCCACGAGTGAACTCCAAAGCCAAGTTCGTCAGGTGCGGGAAGAGGTGATTACGAGCACATTTTAGGTTTTGTTTACATCACTCTTCATGCAGGGGTATGCATAGACAGAAATAACCGTCTGGTATGGGTCATTCTTTAATAAAACTGACATTTGTTGACATTTCCCATATAGGCGGTCAGAGGAGCCAGATGCAATCTCAGCGTAACAACCGTCGATATCAGAGACTGAAGCTTTCGGTCTAGGGTATGCAGAGCTACCAAGTGTCACGCATTATGCGTGACAGTCACACATCAAGGGTCTGAAAACGCTGTCACGCATGGCAACCATTTTGTCACACATAAGGGCCAGACTGGGAAAAAAAAAAAAGAAGGTAGTAATTGCTAGACTACGTACTTGCCGACTGCCTCGAGGCCTCATTGCAGCTAGCTCCTCGCAAGGTTCGTGTATGTATTTCGCATGCACGTAGCATGCATGCAGGCCGGCTATCATGTCGCATCACGCGCACGATTTTGAAACGTACACTAGATGCTATACGTGCGTTATATGCTATACCTCGCCGCCTCGCATAGCTGATCTTTGAACTTGGCATCTCTGGGGTAGGCCTATATGGGTGCCACTTAAGGTTGGGTGATATCAATAGCATTCATATTATCACCTAGCCCTAGGCTTAAAGGCATCGTTTAACAATGTTAAATCAGAGATGCATGGTCCTACGTGTTATCAGTGTCTGTGATATGGTGTAATATTGAAGCCCTAAAAAAATTGTGCTTGAAAATGATCATGAAGTGCCTCAAAACTGTAAAAATCTTTGAGTGACCGGTTTTACCATACCGGGTACTCATTTTCCCCAGTAGACTGTAGTGTTATAAAAACCATTAGGAAAAAAGAATTTTTAAATTTTGATTTCCAATCATAAATAGCTTGATAATCAGACAGGCGATCGCGGCTTGTAAAAGTCATGGGGTTCCTGACTGACCTAAAGGTTTTTAATTATCATTGCAGCATGAGTTAAATCCAGGATTTTGTTTCAGAATCTGAGACAAGGCTACTCAATCCCTTTTAGGCCATATAGGAACCTTTGTTTCCGCAATGTCAAAATTACACTGCTGCCTTTTCTTGTGAAAATGACATTGATTTTGGTTGAAATTGAAAAAAAATTGGCACATTTACTCTCTAGAATATAAAAAATAAGAAGCGATCATGCACGAGGGGAAAACAACTGAAAAGTGTTATCAATTTTAAATGAAATGTTAGGTGCATATTACACATCATATATACATAACATACATAGGTCAGAGCCTAGGGCTCCCCTTCCTTCACCCCGCCCACCCCCTCCCCCCCCCCAAGTCTTATTATTGGAAGAAGTGTAATAAGTTTGAATTTAAAGGGCAATCCAACCCTTGTAATAAGTTGATTTATATGAAAGCAGAAAAATAACAGAAACAGAATGGCAAAAGTTTGAAATGAATAGTTAGGAAGTTAGGAATGTTTGAAATATGAGATCACTAAGTCTATGCAAATCTCAAATTGGTAGTTTGATCAGTGCATGGATTGTGCCATATATGTAGGACGTGGATAACTCTCCCATTTTCCGTGTACAAGAATATCACTAATTTCTGTTTTTCTTGTAAGTTCCTTCTCCTTGGGACACTACTAAACATATATTATAGATAGCATATTATTATAGGTCCTCTAAAATGAATAGACCCTCCTGAGCATTTTTTTTTTAAATTTAAATTTTAGTCATTTTATATGTTGGAAAAGATGTGAAAGTAGTCCGCACGTACATCACATCGACATTACCGCTTCAGCCAATTTGAAGTGCCCGTACGTCTAGTGATTACAACTTTCAAAATTCATAACTTTCTTATATTTAGTCAGATTTAATTGAAACTTTCATCAGTTTGCTTCTCTGATTTTTCTGCTTTCTTTTAGAGTAGTTGTCTATTTGGGTTGGATTTCCCTTTAATTATTTGAACTAAATTTTGAACCTGTATGAGGATTGATTTGATGAGCTTTAATTATATGATCAGGAACAGACCTGTTGAATGGCCCTCTACATACAACAGGGGCGGATCCAGCCGGCGGCAAGGGAGGGGGCCTAAAAAGGGGCCCACTTCGTGCGAAAATTTGAAAATCGTGCCGGTCGATTTTTCGCTCAGTGGGGTAGTGAGCAAAAAAAATTTTTTTGGCACCCTATAAAAATTTTTCCCTCCGGGAAAGGTAATTTTTTTCTCCACCACCACCCCCCCCTTGGGCGCCAGGGGTAGTGAGCACAATTTTTTTTTGGCACCCGAAAATTTTTTCCCTACGGGAAGGGTTATTTTTTCCACCGCCACCCCTTGGGCGCCAGGAGGGGCCCAACTTCTATTTTTTTTCAAAAAAAGGGTGTTTTTCCCTTTTTATTTTCTAGGGAGGGGCCGGGCCCCCCCCCTGGATCCGCCACTGACATACAAGACTAAAAACTTAGTGGGCGTCATCATAGTAGGCAGTTTCACAGCCTACAATATTGAGGGCGTGCTTCATGAGTGCATTTTGAGACCAAAAGCCATGACCCACTTCAAAAGCAAAAGGGTATTAAAACATAAGAATGATCAGCAATGCTGCACATGGAAAATGAAGTGTGATGATGTATAGTTTAATTTTACAAGAAACAGTTATCCAATTGCAACCTGTAAAATAACCGGAAAATTCAAATTAAAGGCGACAAGTATGATCCTGTGTGCTTTTAAAGCCTGTCTGCACTAGTTTGGCTAGGAGGGATTAGACCTCCCAGCGTGGTTACAATACTGACAGGGGGTTATCTCATCAACTCAGCTCTCATTTAACATAAGAAAAAGAGGATCATGGGGGACCAACAGGCACCGCCTAGGCATTGTTTTCTATATAGAGGGAGCAAGTAGCTACAAAAAGTGCAGTGGGGCTTTAAAACTTGGTTTACATGCAACATTGAACTACAAAATAATTTGAAAAAGGTCATTTTTGGGAAAAAAATCAAACAATTGAAATTGAAATTGAAATTGAAACTGTAAATGGTAGCCATCACTTGAATGGTCACACTATTTTCTCCCATTTTGTACATCATTTTGCTCATTTATTTTGCTCTTTTTTTTGTTCATTGTTTGTTGCATAACTATACCTTGGGTTACACTATGACAGTGGTTGACCCCTCATTTTAAAGTATTTTAAAAGCACTTCCAGACTAAACAAAAATTGATATCATTAACATAACTCATTTCATGAAACTGCCTTATCATACATTCATAGCCATACTCATATCATGCTATGCCTAGGCATGGGCAGCCTGGACTAATTGGCATTATCGTAATCCAAGTCCCCAGGGACTCGGATCCACAGACACTTTTTACTCTCAAAAAAATGTCCTACCTTCCAAAATTGTATCCACCAAAGCACGTTTAATGGTAGCTTTGAAGATGAAATATTACTTTCATTATAAATTTTTGTAATGATATTGCTTTATTTAATCAGCCAATTTATCTAGTACGCCTATTAGAAGTCCTTCACTGAATAAAGCAAACTATAATTCACATTTATTTAGTCAAGCATTGATTAGGCTGAATGAATGAATATCATATTGATTAATTTCATCATGCCTAAATTAACGGTTATTGAAGACGAAATATTACTTTCACTATAATTTTTTTTAAATTATATTACTGCTTTATTTAGTCAAGCCAATTTATCTAGTAGGCCTATTATAAGTCCTTCACTAAATAAAGCAAACTATAATTCACATTTGTTTAGTCAAGCAGGCTGAATGAATAAATATTATATTGATTCGATTTCATCATGCCTTTAACGGTTATTGAAGATGAAATATTACTTTCAAAAGTTTCATCATAATTTTCTTTTAATGATAATGATATTATTGCTTCATTTAGTCGAGCCCATTTGTAGTAGACCTATTAGAAGTCCTTCACTAAATAAAGCAAACTATAATTCACATTTATTTAGTCAGGCATTGATTAGGCTGAATGAATGATTATTATATTGATTAATTTTATCATGCCTTTAACGGTTATTGAAGACAAAATATTACTTTCATTATAATTCTTTTTAAATTATATAATTGCCTTATTTAGTCGAGCCAATTTATGTAGTAGTAGTAGGCCTATTAAGAAAAACACTATATATTAAACTGTCTATATATTCCTTGTGGTGAGAGTCCCCCTTGCGTGCGCATGTTAAAGAGAGTGGATCGTCATTTTCCATGTGCAGAAGGCCATAATTCGCTGACACCAGACTTAGTGGAAATAACATTAATTGGAGTACAAATCTGCACACAGCAAACCCGTAGGCCAGTCAAGAATTACCCCCTAATCTCTCGGAGAGTATAGCTTCGGATCCCGCTTCGGATCGGGTGAGGGAAAAGCAAAGCATTATATAAGGTCGAATGGTCATAAAACTGAAGGCTAACCCTGGTGATTGACAACACCTGTTATTGGGTAAACACCCGAACGGTGTCGAATTCCCCATGAGAGCTGACTTCTATGTGTCTTTAAGATCATCAAATTTCCCATAGGAGCTAGGGGACTTACACCCGAGTCCCCCTCTAGTATGAGAAATTTGATGATCTGAACACGTAAGGGGGACTTACACCACGAGGAATATATAGAGTTTTATAGTGTTTTGAGTCATATTATTTTGAATGATAGAAAAGAGACTAAGAATACAGAATATTATGCTGTTTGAAATAGTGTCCTACCCAGTATTTTTCGTATCACCTTTTCCGATTTTGTTTTATTACATTTTGCCTATATTTTTCGATTCTTTTATATTTCATTTTTAAGCTCATCAATTTCTTTTCCTTAAATTCTTTGCCTATATGAAATCTCCTTAGTACTAGTAGAATGTTCTGTGTGAAGCTTCGCAACGTTTCGCATCGTGAACATTGTCATTACATTACATTAGATTTCTTTTGAAAACCTCCCAACGGTACGTGGATCAAGTTTAGGCTTTACTTTACTCTTTACTTTAGAAAGATTGCTGGAAAATAAGGTACGTCTCAAGTTTGTCCCCAGTGACTCGGATGACGATATAGCCTACTAATTCAGGTAATCCTGCCATTCCAGGTACTGAAACTTACTCTTAACAAATTCTACTCCCAGCTCCCAGCTCCCTGCATGCAATAAAGGCGTAGCCACAACTCTCTGCATATGCATGCTAGCATGCTAGGTCCGTTTCAAGGCAGGCCTTGTACATAGTCACATGACAAAGACAGCTGTAACGTCACCTGACATTGACATTTGAAGGTGGAGAGAAAATTCTTCCTCGACTCTCGATTCGGTATGTCTCATCTCCCTGGCCTGGCCTGGCCTGGCCTGGCTTAGCCTAGCCGCAACAAATTCATCCTCCACGTGCGGTTATAGCTCTCCTCTGAACTTTGTCATTCACGGGTACTGCAAGACTTTACAACCACTAATCTTCGGAATAATCGGAGGAATAACAGCATTTATGTGATATTCGAATAGGGGCTGCCGGCCGGACTATGTATTGGGCTGCGGGGACCCGCGGCGGAGCGGCAGAGATTCATTGTCTGGAGCCCATCGCCGTTATCTAGGGCCTGGGGACGGTACGTCTCAGAAAAATGCAACAAAACTTTAAATTGGCAACATCTTCAAAAATACTCAGCCTTCCTCAGTGAAACCTAGTAGGTAATTTTACAGTAGTATCTCCAATGCTTGGTGTGAATTTCACAAAATATCAGGAATTTCAGGAATATGAGGAAATAAAATAAATGAAATAATATTAATCATGATTAATAATAATAATATACTAGGGGTCTATAACTATAAGACTATAAGTCGATTGATCTATCAGTATCAGTATCACTATCATATCAATTTATCAATTACTAATTAGTTAATCAGTCATTCAGTTAAACTCCTAATTCCTTTGTCAAAAGCAAGGCATTGTCATGTAGTCATTGTAAAGTAAAATTAAAAATGAATGCAAGCTAATTGTGATAATAAAATTTTGTAAGCTTCATGACCATGCATGGACCTATAGCTACTACGAAGTCCATGATGATACCAACGTACCAATTTTATCATGTTCGGATTTGCACCCTTTCTGCTTCACAAAACTTTCAAAAGTGGCTTTTGCTAATGATACCAACTTACCAATTTTATCTTATTCTTCTTCTTGATTTCCTCGAGGTTGGAGAACTGCGGAGTTGTATATCCTTCGCAGATCGGGTCAATTGAGAATAGGCAGACAACCTAATACTGTAAACGTAATATTCGCGGTTCTTTAATTTTCGCGGATTTCGTGCTATTAAAGGTGGTGTCCACGAATTTTAGAACTCGCGAAAATATAAGCATGACTTCTTATGTGTGTTTTGAACAGGCTGAATTGCGTGCAACGCGAATTTAAGAACCCGCGAATATGTTTTGAGGTCGCTCAGCGCGAAAAATTAATCGCGCGAAAATAACAGCGTTTATAGTAATAGGGATACGTAAGAGTAGGAGATCACAATATGTGCTAATGACAGCTTATGCAGGAGCTTCTTTGTTCACATAAGATTGTTTCAAGTCCATTTCCAGGATGAACTTTAGGGATGCGGCATGGTAATCCAGGGCCTGGGCAGTTATGGGTGGGTCATTGTTGACTCCAAGTAGGATGAGATTTGTGGTGACATCGGCCACGGTGTGGGAAGGAACTGATTGTATTGGTGTTGAGTGAAAGTTGATAGGCTCTTGATGAAGTCTTCCCTTTCGTCTTTATATAGGGGACATGCCCCTATCAGATGGTTGACTGTTTCATCCGCTTTCAGGCAGGGACAGGCTGGACTCTGTGAGCCATTTGATAAGGTAACCAATCTTCGGTTGGTTCGGTACATGCCGCAAAATAACTGGCATTTAATTGGGATGGCTTGTCTAAGGTGTGGAAACAGGGTTCTCCTGGGAAGTAGGAGTGGATTCTCTGAAGGGTGTAGGCTGGCTAACATGTTGAGAGAGGATTTGGTGGATATAGCAGATGCTGACTGTTCATGTCTGTGCTCTGAGACGGTGGATTTGACCATCTTCTTCTAAGAGAAGTACGGGATCGGCGAGTTCAGAAGCTCCTGTATGGGTGGTAGCTCGTAATGCTTGAGGAGGTCACTGAATGAAGCAATGTACCTGGTGCTTAGATGGTGGCATAACATGTGAAAGAAGACCCTGGATTCAAATCTGCTGTGTGAGAGAAGCAGCAGCTGGCCGAGTAGTCTCAGTTGCTGGATATGGAGGCTGTCGGAGATAGGTAGGAGTCCTGTGAAGAGATGTATATTGCTTCGGTAGCAGCGGTGCGAGGGAGTCCCAGGATGGTTTTGAACATCTGGGTCTGGGCCCTGTCCAGGTGGAGCTTGGCCGTCTTTGTCAGATGCATGACCTCTGCCCCCTATAACATCCTCGGGATGCAGAACTTCTCCCATAGGATTGAGGAGATGTGAGGGGGTAGGTTACCTCTGTGGGCTCCAACACCTGTGAGGGCGTACATTGTTCGGTTACCGGTTGAGATCATCCTGGCGCTGGGGTCTGATGGGCAAGCCGAGCGTATGATTCCGAGATGAGGGTGCGCCTCAGTCTGGGGTATCTTGTCCCTACCGTAAAGAAAAGTTGAGGATGTGGAGGATCCCATCATCACAATGGCACTCTTCAAGGCATTGATGGTGTACCGCCATTTGGTGGAGTATTCCTGAACTACATGAGATTCAGCTCCTCTGCTGTGGAGGCCAGTTGCGCCACATCATCGGCCAGGACTATGATGCCTGTGTATATGAAGCCAGTGTGAAGACCAAGGCCTTTGGCCCTGAGCTTTTTGATCAGGCCATCTATGTTCACAAGGTAAAGCAGGGGAGAGAGGATTCCCCCTGCCGAACCCCTTGCTTTACAGGAAATTCAGGAGAATGGCAGTTTCCCCACAACACGGAAGCTGAGAGACCTTCATACATCTTCTTCAGTGTGAGCCAGAGCCTGCCTCTGATGCCGCCTTTATAAAGCTTGTAGAGGAGACCATGGTGCCACACAGTATCGAAGGTCTTAGCTGCCTCGAGAAAGGCTATGAAGGTTCAGATTTGCACCCTTTCTGCTTCACAAAACTTTCAAAAGTGGCTTTTGCTAACTTCAGCATAACAAATTGAAAGATAATTATTTTTTTCTTTTGCAGATCCAATATTTTCTGGCAGTGTGGAATGGGGGAGCATCAGCTATGATAACTCTGTGATAAGCAGAATATTTAATGGTCATTAGCCTACAATTACTCTTTTTTTCCCCCCTTCCCCACTCTTATAATTTGGCCCCATTGCCCCCAACCCCTGGATCTGCCACTGATTTTGGGGTTTTTTTTTTGTATGTGTGTCATTTGATGAAAGAGACCTTTTAATATACCGGTAGCTAACTACAAGTAGGTACAGGTAAACAAATTCCAGCCATTTGAACTATTTATTTCAAAATATTTTACTGAAATTGTTTTATTTTAATTAGATCTAGATGCACTGTCTGTATATCCAATGTCTATTTATCAATTGTTTTGTTCTTTATTCTTACCGACATTCTGAAAGGTTTTTTCAAGATTGGCAACTAACAAGCTATATACATGGCAGCATTAGCCAGGGTTCAGACTCTCCTGAGGACTGTCGCTGGTAGGGCTACTATATCATCCAGTGGACAACATCAAATGTATACATCATCGACATCGGTTCCCAGAGTAGCATCATCCAGATGCAGTAGTACAGGACCAAATAATCCTACCCTGAGTGTGCATCCAGAGTCCAGCTTGTGTGATGAGGTTGTCAACATCGAGGCAAATGGGTTGTCCCCAGGGCAACTGGTCACTCTAAAGGCTCAAGTCTACACAGAGAATGGGAAGTACAGATTTGAGTCAAGTGCTCACTACAAAGCTGATGCATATGGAAAAGTAAGAGGTTTGTAGGTCCATAATCAATCGTACATGAGCAACTATTTGTATTAAATACAACCTTTTTCTTGTTTCTCATCAGCTGTCTTTATGTATACAGGGGGGTGATTCACTAACAGCTAAAATCGATCCCAAATGAGATAAAATCGCTCTTAGGCTCAATATCACTCCCAAGAGCAATATCGCTATTAGGAACTGATTCACTAAGGCATTTGGGATTGATTTTAGCATTAAAATCGCTATTAAGGTTAAGAGTGATCCGGATCACTCTTTGTGAGTCTTACTAAATACTAGTTGGCCTAGACCTAGTAGTGACTAGGCTAGGCCTACTCTCGTGTACTACTTAGCCTACACGTTCTGGCAAAGTCAAAGACAAAACTGTCAAACTGAAGCTAAATTAGAGCAAACAAGAGGAAGATAGATATTGTTAGTCACTGTTAAAGTGATATATCGAATCGCTTTGACTTATACTATGATAGGGTAGGCCTAACTCAACTTAGTGCCAATAACATATGTAAAACACTAAAGTAGTAAATTAAGGCCAAGAGGCAAGACTAAAGTTAGTCCGCTTTCTGCTAACATATGCTAGCTGCATATGGGGACGGTAGGTCTAACTTACGTACATTAGTCATTACGTAGATCTAGGCCCTACGTTAAATCCGGCATTTTACTCGAAACAAGCATAAAATGATAAAGAAAGACAAACTATACCCACAGAAAATCGTATGAATCCTCACACTGCTACATGAAACAGTCATGAATGATTTTTGTCATGTCTTATGCAAAATTTCACTCAGCTTTCTTCTAATGTTAAAATGAAATCAACATAGAAATGAACGTCATTGACAAGTTAAGCGACGATAGCTAGCTAATTATCGTTATGTCGATCGGCTACGCGATTGATTGATGCCCAGTGACCAAAATTTGAGTCTGTTGATTGGTTGGATTGATCGCGCACATGAATATTCATATGCGCGCATGATTATTCACGCTGGGATTGATCCCAGCCTAAAAGCGATTTAGTGAACCAGTCAGGGAGAATCGATTTTAAGCTGGGATTGAAATCAATCCCAAAAATTGCTCTTAGGAACGATATCGTTCCCAGTTAGTGAATCACCCCCCTGGTTCCAAAATCATATCGAGGAAAAAAGCACAATGTTATATCGTACATGTACATGATGCCCTAAAAATATGCAACAAAGTTTTCTGCTGCTTGTGTAGCAATAGCATCAGGATATACTTAAAGGTAATGCAAAGTATGGGGAAATTTTGAAAATTGGATGGATAGTAATTCTTTAAAATTTTGATATATTTGGATGTCCCTGTGGATGTATTCTAAGCACTAGAAAATTTAGCCCCTTAAACACTTCTGCTTTCAAGCAAATTGAATAATAAAAATTTACCGGTGCTACTGGTAAATTTCAAATAATTCAGATAGCGCCTAAGGCCATTCCATGGTAACTGCGACCATGAAAATCTCAGAATATGCAGTTCTGATATATAATTTCCAAACGGGAATAGCAAATCTGTCGATTGTAGTCAAGAAACATTGTTTTAAAGCAAAAGTAATATCAGTCTTGAGAGGGAGCTATACAACATAAAGAATTTATTATTTACAATTTCATCACTTTAGACTCGATTTCAACCGCGACAACGATCATTGAATATTGTAAAATCGCATATGCTTCCAATATGTTTATTTGAACCAAATTCATGACCCCATACCAAAACTTTGTATTACCTTTAATTGTCTAAAATTACATTTTCTCTGTGAATAGTTCAAAAGGACCCATCACTAGGAGGGAGTTACGAGGGTATTCAACCAATGGGCCTCTTCATAGCCCTGGAACCGGGCCCAGAGGTGACCCACAAATACCCTCGGTTGGTCAAATGGGATGTGACAATGCCTTTCGGTTACACACTTGAGCTCATTGATGGAGATGAAGGTCAGGAGAAGGTCATCACCTCTACATCAATTGAAAGAATGTTCTTTGCAGACTATGTTGAAAGGATACCAGTTCAGAAGGGAGAGGCAGAAGGGGTACTCTTCTTGCTAAAACAAAGAGGTAGATACATTACTTTACATCACTCACTGTCAGTATACCTACAGTACATGCATCTTCAAAGAATCACAAATTAATGTTATACCAAAATGATATCACCCATTATTAATCAATCAATTATGTAAATAAATGCTTTCTTCTTTGCCAAATGATTACCTTGCCCTTCAGGCAAGTTTATGTTGAATGTCCTTTGCCATGTTTGCACCATGGCTTTGCACTCCGCCATATATGCCTTGATAACTGGATATCTAATGGTTCATACTGCATGTATTGTGATTGAAGTGATATGGTTGATCCCACTGCTGTCACCATGAGAGCAAATAAAAAAAAAACCTTCTATATATAGTTAATAGGTTTTCAATGACCGAACCATTTTTAAGGTGTGGATGTGCATATTTAGCAGCAGCACTGAATGGATGATCATGGGCCAACAAATTGTAACATAAACATGCATCAAGAGGGCAGCAAACACATTTCACATATCATTTCTATGTCTCTCATCCTGATTTCTCCCTTTGTTTTTGAAAGCCAACACTGTTCAATTTGTCATCTTAAAGCCCCTCTAAAGTGTTGGAAGCCCCACAAATTTGATGACAAAATTTCTCTTAAATTGTATCATAATGTGAAAGAGGAAGTCATTTAAAACACATTTCTGCAAGGATTTTCAAAACAAATGTGTTTGAAGTCGAATATTGATGAAAGAATATACAAAATTGAGGTTTTCTGCAACAGAAACCCAATTATGTATTCTTTTATCAATATTTGTCTTCAGAAACCTTCTATGGGGAAATCTTTGCAGAAGTGTGTCTTAAATGACATCCTCTTTCACATTATGATATAATTTAAGTGAAATTTTGCCATCAAATTTTGGGCTCCCAACACCTTAGAGAGGCTTTAATAAGGAAGGAGTGCTACACTCCATCATTTTCCCAAATTTAAAATCACGCAATTTGACTGTCCGGCATAATCCTCTTGGTTTTTAATTTTATTATAGGATCATCAGATCCACTTCCTTTCATTATCGACATCCGAGGTCTTCTCACCAATCTAGTTGTAGACCGTGCAGCCATTCTAGCTTCTCATGGGTTTGCTGTCTTTGCCTTTGATTACTTCATGCCACGCAGACTCAAAAGTCAAGAAAAAAATGTATACATGGACAGTCAAGCATTCCTTGTGAGTTGTAGGCCCATATGAGTACTCTGTCCCTTGTCCCAAAAAATGTTGCACATTGCTGTTCTGGCTAAAGATGCCCCACATTACTACAAATCTAATAAAATCCTAATTCTTGGCCCCAACCACCCTTTTTTCTCATTGTCATCTACCTGGATTTAAGTCTAATGTACTGGTAGTTGGTTCTTCATTGTTTTGCAAAGCGTATACATATCAGTACAGAAAGCATAACATTTGATCAAGTCAGGTATATGAGTTATTCATATGTCTGGGTCATTAAAGGCACAAACATTATATCTTTAGCTTTAAATTAGCTTTATATTAGCTTTATATTGTAATAATGTATGCCTTGTTCAAAGAGATATAATGGTAATCCGTTTTCTTTTCTGTATTTGCATATTTTTAGGACATCATAGATTTTGTCAAGGCACATCCCCGGCTAGATGAGAACAGGATAGGAATCACAAGTTCCTGCTATGGAGGATCCATAATGATGCATGCTGTTACTAGACTCCATTTGCCAGTCAAGTGCATGGTGGCAGCTGGATTTTATGATACACTTTGTGCACGTGTTGGATGGAAAAACCTGGATGGGAGTCTACTTGAACCAGCAGGGTAGGTGTAGTACCCTTTGTAGTAGAGTAGAATATAGAGCAAAGTCTGATTTTATTTCATGCTATTCTTGTGAGAACCAGGTTTCTCTTCTGTGTAAGATTGGTAAATGTCGAGGGGTTTGGGGGGAAAAGGTGGTCAAGTTCGATTGTGATATATCAGTGTGAACTGTAGTCGTGTCTCTTCTCCTTTTTCCATAGAGCAGGGAGTACATTTTTTTTTAATTTTATAAAAGTTGCAAAATGTGAACAATAGCTTCACCATACATTTTGCTGTAACAGCAGATTCTAACTGAGGGCTCTAGTGGTCCAATCAAGTTGTTCAATGCATCTTAGAATAACTTCTTGACTACACATCGGGCAATACAACATAACTATTACCAACACAAGATAGGAAACTAAATTATGTCACATAAAGGAGGCATCCGTATATTCTACATTCAAAAACTTAATGTCCATGATATCAAACGTTTCCTACAATATGAGCTAGGAGAGAGTTCCATTGATGGACAGCAGTTGAAATGAAGCTTCTGTCTATCTAGGCCTAGGGTACATGCTTTAATAGCAGGCAAGGAGAAGACATGGGGGGGGCATAATTTGATAAACTTACGTCGCAGGGAGAAAGGTCTACACAAGTGTAAAGAATATAACCAACTTAAATAATATAAACAAACAACGGCTGAGAGGATTCCTACATGTATACATTCACAACGATTACATATGCTATAATTTGCACAGTACAAGAGTGCCGTGCCAAGGCACCCCACATGATAGTGTGAGTGACATGATGTGGGTGTGTCTTTCAGACTACAGGTGGAAGACTCTGCACTTTAAATAGGTTATACATGTAGATCCTTGAGGCTTTCTTTCCATTGTTTTTCAGGTTAATTGTGCAGTGTATGACACTTTTGACTAATTTGCTTTAATATATGTCCATTAAGTAATAATTATAAAACAGTAGTTTTCATGTCATAGGTCAAACAGTTAAATAAAACTGCTGATTTCTACATAACATTTTATTTAACTTCTAATATTCTATCTAACTATTACTTGTAGCTCCTTAGAAAGTTATATGGAGATGTGGACTGATGAGCATAAGAGGGGCTGGGTGAGCTTCAAGAACAAAGTCTCTCAGGACATTGTAGACCGTATGAGTCCTTTCCAGGATGCCCATATTTGTTTGGTTACCGGTAGTTTGCTCTGCTAGATTGATATATTGTGTAAAGGAATATATTGATATTGTGGTGCATATTTTACCAAATTAAGAAAGTAAAAGAAAATCATGCGTAAATCAAATGTAACTTGTAGCCCGGAATTTTTACTTTATTCTTGCAAAACGATTGTTTGGTCATGTACTATATACATAGATGTACATAGTGTTTACATTTATAATGTTTTTTATTTGAACTGTCTTTTCTTTTCTATTTTGATGTAATTTTTATACCGGTACTTTCTAACAGTTTATATTTATATGATTCTAAATCCTGGCTCATGACTTCTTCAAAGAATCCTCAAATGTGCAGGAGATATCCTAGATTGTAATTAATAGTCTTGAAATAAAAATGTTTGTCATAATAAGATTACACAGTCGAAGCTGAATGATGAGAGTGCAAAGAGGAGGAATTTGGTTTTAGCTTTAGTGAAAACTTGACTAGGGTCCTTAAAATGAATGACATACATGTAGAAAAATTAATTCAATGGCTCTATTTAAAAAAGGGGGTTAGATGGTTTAGTGAATAGGTTAATGATATTATAGTAACACTTGAATGTTCATCAGAGTATAGTATTCTTATCTAATTTATTTCTTCTCAACTTGAAGTTGGAAATAAATAATTTTAAAAAAAAATTACGACAAGAAGTGACATTTTTATTGGAAACAGGAGGAGAATTTGGATTGTCCATTACTGATGTTTGCTCATGAGGATGACCAGCACATTCCAACATTTGAAGGAACTATTCTTGTAAGTAATTTATCAGCAACTTATTTATGGATTTATGTTTTTTTTTGCATTGTATATAAAGTCCAAAAAATGATTTGAAAGTATTCTATGATATCCAATAATCTACAATTAATGATAGGGAACTTGAAAGATTTATTACAGACATAGTTCCTCATGCTGTATAACATTATTTGGAACTTTATAAATTCATTTATATTCATTTAATAATGAAAGAAGCATCACTATGTTTTGTATAATTTTACAGCAGTAACATACACTGAAACTCAAGTCATTATCAAAGAATACTGTAACTATATCTAAACCTTTGTGTTATTGTAGCTAAGAGATCGTTTGGAGAGAGCTGGCAAGGGTCACTTAGTAGACTTTGAGTTGCTGCCTGGAACAGGTCACTTTTTGGAGGTCCCATTCCAACCAATCAACACCGTCTCCAGCCTCTATGATCCAACCACACTTCAATCTCCTAAATGTGAGTACCAGATGTTTTAGTCCCTCCTGCATATATTTCTGTTTGTTTGTGAACACATTGGCTATTTCAAGAAATTAAAGATAAAATCCTGAGAATTGACTTGTCTATGGCATCTGTCATTTCCCGACGATAGAAAATATGGGACTCCAGGGACCCGTTTCACAAAGCCTTTTTTCAATGACAAATGACAAAAATCAGTGACAAATCTGCGGATAACCTATCAGAAGCAAGGATTTCACTAGCTTATAACAAAAACTGTCATTTATCACTGATGACAAGTTTTGTGAAATGGGGCCCAGGTTGATTTTAAATCTCTTTCTTTCTCTCACCGTCTCACACCTCTCTTCCTATTTCTCTTTGGTCTTCAAACCTATGATATGATTTCAATTTAACTTCGTAGGAAAAGCTTACTTTTGATTACATGGAGTCGTGGCTATGAAGCTTAATTCTTGAATTGCTAACCCCTATACCCCTATAGTAAAGGTACTATGTATGTGTACAAAAATATCTTGAAATAAAGGAACGTTTTAGAAGCTCTGACATTTGCTCCAGCGACCATTGCTCCCAGCTCTACTTCATCAAAAGTATGGTATAGGATTAGGAATAGGGTTGCAAATAGTTTTTAGGTTAATTTGAGGGTAAGGGTTAGGTATAGTGTTGGGTCCAGGGTTGAAGATAGGAATTCAGTTAGTGTGTGTACTTACTGCGGATCAATTCTCGCAGGAACAAATGTAGTACATGTACAACCTTTTCTTTAATACTACTTACTATTCAAAACATTTTGTTTACTTTTGTACAAATAGTACCCTTTTAAATTGATTTTATAATTAAAATTGGGTGTTTATCTTAGGGATATTTATCTTCAACAATTACCTATCACACAGCTCATTTTTCATGACATCATGTAAAACTTCTTATCTCTTTATGTTTTCAAACGTAATCTAAATAAGTATATGAAATCAAGAGCCGTTAATGAGTGATCCCTGTCCCCTTTAAATATTTCATATGTATTTTTGTATTTATTTTGTATATACTTTATTTTATCATTATTATGTTGTATAATGTTGTATATATGTTATTTTGATATTGTATGTTTTTATGTATGCACGGCCCTACAGAAGAACAGTCCATGGGCTGAGGTAGGCCTTCGTGCTTAAATAAATAAATGAAATGAAAATGAAATGATAATTGTTATCTCATAATCCATACAGTATTCTACACCTGCTACGGTGGGAAAGATAAGAAGCAGGGAGTCAAAGACCAGCAGTTTGCTTGGAGAAAAATTGTGAAATTCTTCCAAAAACATCTCAAGGTGAAAGAAATGTATCGCAGTGATTGGATCTCATGGTAGAAAATGTATTTCTGTCCTAGAATTCATACTTTTGAAAGGTGTAACTTTGTTAATGTGTAAAAATTATGATAATTGTCAATTGTTTCATTATTTTGTTTGTGAATGATGAATTGAAAGCTGTTAATCTTGAATTATTAAATTCTAACAGCTGCTACATTGATTTATTTGTTTATTAAACCAATTCCAATGAAATATCAAGTTTTTCTTCTTTTGTTTTGTTGTTGACACATTCAGCTCATATTCCATGAGGACAAATTCCCAGAACAGAAAAGTGATATTTTGGTCCAATTTATGTACAAACAGTAAGAGAAAAGTGAGGGGATAACATCATTACCCCCCTAATTTGCATACAGCCTATGTATTACATATCACTGTTTCATGAAATCATGCGGAACTTGAACATTCCATAACTTTCTTATTTTCATCTGACTTTGATGAAACTTTCACTGCTTTGTTTGTTTGATATTTTCTAATTATTCAATTCAACTTACAAATGGGCCTGACTTGTATCTTTTCAGAACTTAATTAATCATTCTCTAAGACTCTTTAGATTGATCAATGAAGTTTTGAAAATACATAAACTTTATCAAGTATAAATCATATTCTCACAACCACTTCATGAAGAGAGGTAACAAAATTATTCCAACTTTATGAATAACAGAATCTATATAATATATGTATATATATATATATATATCGTCGCCTGGGTGGCAGAAGGGCATTAGCTCGAATTTCAGGTAAAAAATGAAGCTCTAAGCAGAAGGGCGTTAGCACTAAATCGCCTCAAACTTTTATAAAACTGACTTATTTCCGAGAAAAAAATTGTAGCCGTGTTCTACTATAACAATTCTATTAGTCTTTTAAGTTTTAAACCAATTTTCAGGACGGAAAGCAGTTTAAAATATCAAACAAATCTTTAAATGCGAATAATTTGAAAAGTAGTTTTCGAGTCCCCTGCGCGCTAACGCCCTTCTGCCAGCTGGGCGACGATATATATATTTTATATATGTATATATGTATATATATATATATACATGTATACATAAACAACTCTGCATATAGAGGTGAAACAATACTTTGCCCATAGGGCTTCTTCAAGTTTTGAAGTGCATAGTTCATGTATAAGTGCATTAAAAATGCACAAAAGTTATGTGCCCGTTGTCAAAGCATTAGGCGCACAAACTTTAGAGAAGCAAAATATATTATTCTCTAAAATATTTTATATGTTAGATATATACATGTCGCACAAAGTCGTAGACCTGTCTAGATAGCTATCACTATTTGATAAAAATCTGCAATGCTTAATTTGAAAAGGTTCATCTTTGTCCTTTGTTTACTTGACAAAAGAAGTAGAATTTAATTTCATTTTTGCTGTATAATTAGGAAACCAAATATATATAATAATAGTAGTAATATAACAGAAAATATGAAGGTGAAATATGTGATACATCTCTTCATATGTAATTTCTTTTGTAAAAGTTTTTTTGGTATAATTATGATTGATTATTTATTATATATATACTTTGCAACTAAAATATATATACATATATATATATATATATATATATATATATATATATATATATATCTATGAAACTTGCTGAAGTAAAAGATAATTTTTATCAAAACTTCAATTTTATGTGAAATATGTGTTTATAATAATTGACTTTTCCATGTGTATAATTTTGCAACTGAAATACCAAAATACATATGAAATTCACTGAAATATATATTTTTTAATGATTGTTTATCTTACGTGAAATGAGTGTTAAATTTTGAATAAAATAATATTAAAAGTATAAAATGATATATTTTATTTTATTTGTAATGATGAGTTGTTAATGCTCCTGTGTTAATGAGTTCAGTTGACACAAATTTACTGAAAAAAGAACAAAGCTATTAGTTTAAATGGTTTGGGATAGATTATTGAAGAAACGGGTGAAATCAGGTATCCTGATATATATATATATATATATATATATATATATATCTGCTCATTGTCCCCATGCCTCAGAATATTGGAGATTTAAAACTGGGCACCTTTGATTAGTGAAAGTCGTGTGACTGTGATCCACAAAAATGTGGTTTGTTGCTGGAATATAACAGTCCCTTCGATTATTCTCATACTGATTAAAAAGGAATATATGTAATAATTATCGTTCTGTTCCCTTTGGTGTAGTGGTACCAGTGGCGGATCCAAAAAGAAGCCCCCACTGAGCGAAAAATCGGGCGGCACGATTTTCAAATTTTCGGTGCAAATAATAACAAAAAAAAAAAAAAAAAAGATTTTCAAATTTTCGCCAGAAGTGGGCCCCTTTTTTGGCCCCTCCCTTGCCGCCGGCTGGATCCGCCCCTGAGTGGTACGTCGTAATAACTTTCATATGAGAGGTCGACAATGTATAACGTGTACACTGTAGTAAGTGACATGGTTGAGCCACAAGTATTAAAATGATAGGGTGCCGATTGAGAGAGAGGAGAGAGAGAGGGGGATGGGCGCATTTCTAGAAGAAGAATTAATGGGGTGGGGCGCTTGGGGTTCTTGCATTCATTTAGAGATGATGAAAGGTTTTTCCTCCGAGCATGCCGAGGGAGAAACTTGGCTTTTCATTTATTGTTTTGAACTTATATAACCAGATGAAGAAAATACACCCCCTGTGACACATGCAATATCATATATAAAATTTCTTTCGGAATCGAGGTGATGCATATATATATATATATATATTGTATTATACGTAGGCCTATATCATACGTAAATGCTTACGTCAGTGAAGAAATATATATGTTTAAATGACAAGAGGGTTTTTTCTGATTTAAATCTTGAAACTGTCAAAGGTAAGGACAAAAGGTGATATTCTTATCGTTATATTCTTTAAAATTTCTTTATAGAGGGGCGTCACAACTATATCACTAAGCAAACGAAAGAGATCTGTAATGTGCCCGAGAAAACCCTTGGTTTATTCAACACACTTGGTTCTCGTAATTGTTCTGAAAAGGTCAAAATAGCCAAGTCAATTGAAGGTTTTGTACAGTATAAGATCTCGAAAAAGGGTTAGGGTGAATATTGATCAATGCAATAGAAATGGCACGCCATGTCAAATATTGAATAAATAAATATTTGCATGCAAACAAGCACACACACACAAAAAAAACTTTTCAATGAAACCTCTGAATATATTGTAATGAAACATATTGCCATTTTACCGCCGTTCTGGCTGTAGTGAGTCCTGTTTTCCCACGATAGAAATGAATGAAATACATGTATAACGAAACCTTGAAATATTAGTGCATAATATATGTTCACGTTTCGAATGAGTTCAATCTCTACAAATATGAAAACCCCATTCATTGTGTTTGACTAAAAGACACACACCGTCGCTTTCTATAGACAAATAAACACAAAACTCTGTGTTTGGGGGTGCTGAATGGCAAATACAAAGTTTTTAGAGTTGTTCTAGCATGGTCGTTTGATTTGCTTTTGTGCATTGCGATATATTCTAGAGACAGGGAATGATATATAGTTACTGGCCATAAAAGCGTATCGCGGTGTAGCCTCCTTGTGTTTGTTCCCTCAACGATATGGCAGATGCGTTACTCGGGGCCTGGGATTTTGTGGCCATCGTCGTCTACTTCGTTCTGGTACTCGTGGTCAGTCTCTACGTAAGTGACTAAATAATTAACTCTTTAAATCTTCTCCACGATACTTCATTAATATTTCCTTGGAGATTGTTTACATTCACATGTTCTGGTGTGGTGTAGGCCTAGCTAATATGTCATAATGTAGGTCTGTTAGTGTTCGTGTATTCAGAAGAAAATTGAAATGCCATTATTTGAATACATATTGTCATTCCTGATTCCTGACTATTTTTGTCTTCAAGCAGTATGCTTTAGTTGATTACAATGAGTAAATAACGATTCGGCAATGCCAACTATGTACATATACCATTTATGTTGAGAACAAACTACATTGTACTATTGTTTCAATAAGCTGCAGATATATTCCCTTCCCTTTCCCTTGTCTCTTGTAGTTAATTGTGAGTATCGGTTCATGTATCCCTGTAATCTCCCTTTCCCTGTTTTAGCGTGTATTTGTATTTCATAAACCTAACTTTAGTTAATTATGTCATTTGTAGTTTAAGGGGCCTATCCACAACAAGCTCTGCTTTTCCATAGGCTCCGCCACTATATCTCTTAAGTTCAACTGAAGGACAATTTTCTGAATAGTGTGTACCGGTATTATATTTACATGCATATTATAATAATTTTTTCAATATGTTGTTACACTCTTTGTACAATGAGATATTGTGGAAACCAATAAATTATATATCTATCTTATCTAAACATAGCATAATGCACTATGCATTCCGTTGCAGAATCTTCACAATTAGACAGTATATACTGTTAACAACTGGCTATTCATACCCTCACCAAGTTTTGTAAATTTCTAAGTAATATGTGAAAACATGATTTTTCCCGATTTATGTTTCTTGGGAATGTGACATATTAAAGCCTACATTTAAATGTTTACAACAAAGGCCCTTATTCAACCAGTCCATCTTTCGTTATTGAGTTATGAAAAGCACAAAAAACTTCAAATTTACATGCAAGGGGTATAACAAATATAGTTGTTAACTGCACATACTGCTTAGGGTTTCTTCCCTTTACTATTCCATACAATGCTGATGGAATCTTTGATATAGAAAAGCGACAGTTTTTAGCTGTGATGATGGTGGTGTTCATGAAGAATGATGGTGACCAGTTTGACCTTGATCAGATGGTGATAATGATGAAGATGAATGATGATGCCGATGCTGCTGCTGCTGCTGCTGATGGTGATGATGATGGTGATGTTGATGCTGATGCTGCTGATGATGATGAAGATAGTGATGGTGATGATGAAGAAGATGATGGTGGTGGTGATGATGAAGATAGTGATGGTGATGATGAAGAAGATGATGGTGGTGGTGATGATGATGATGATGATGAGGATGAATGATGATGCTGATGCTGCTGATGATGATGATGATGAAGATAGTGATGGTGATGATGATGATTTGAGTTAGACTCATAGACGAAATGATAAACTCTAACTATTTGATGTCTGTAAAAAAAATTCTATATATTATTTCTTCCTGTCCCGCGACTCATGATTATTTCTGGAACATTTATAAACTGATCTGTATAAAACATAATCATGATAAAGCCAGGCTACAATTAATTTTCAATTGGTGAAAATGGTATAATGTCAAACCAAGGAGTTACCAGTCAAACATTTGTACATAATTTAAGCTATAATAATGATAGATGATTCTCTCTTTCAACAGTCGTTATGCAGATCGAACCGGGAACAGTCAGCGGGTATTTCCTTGCTGGGAGATATATGACATGGCTACCAGTGAGTTAAAACAAACACAAAACACGCTTCTTTGTTTATTCATTAGTTATGTTTTCTCAAATCAATTCAATATTTTGTGTTTCAT
Organism: Mesocentrotus franciscanus; assembly: GCA_037976565.1. Classification (NCBI taxonomy): domain Eukaryota; kingdom Metazoa; phylum Echinodermata; class Echinoidea; order Camarodonta; family Strongylocentrotidae; genus Mesocentrotus; species Mesocentrotus franciscanus. The sequence continues at coordinate 37,986,977 of CP137668.1, read as the reverse complement.
GATTATCATTATAGTAACAAGTTTATTTCATTTCATTTATTCGGTTTATTCTATTTTATTTAGTTGGTTATTTAGTATTTTAAGGCGATGTTTCCGTACTGATTATAAATGACTAGCATTATACAGACTTCATGGCTTATAAACAAAATATTATCAATATCCCTGTGAATATGAAGATACTTTCACAGAGTATAACGCTATTCAACGGGATCAAATTAGCTAGTAAGAAACACTCAGAAATGTAACACAGTTCTGTGTCTGACTGATAGCAATGACGATAGCTCCAATTGGTTAGAAATGCTTATAGCCTTTAAATTATTGGTGTCCTGCAATAAATAGGTGTATCGCTATAACAAACAAAACAGTAACTTACGTTTTAATCTCAAGCTTGTTAGAAACAATACTTTTCACTGACTATACTAAATCTGAATATTATATATCTTTATCGTCAATATCGTTTCCATATGCATACTTGCTGTTATCTCCAATTTATGTTTTCCTAAAAGACTATAGCTTGGAGCATGCAGATATATTATGTTACTGTCATTATATTTCCTGCACCTTGCTACTACCACAATACTCTCACAGATTAATATTTGTGTAACCTTCATGCAATTTCTTTAGGTTGGAGCCTCACTTTTTGCCAGCAACATTGGGAGTGAGCATTTTGTTGGGCTGGCAGGGTCTGGCGCTGCAGCAGGAATTGGGGTAGCGGCATTTGAATTTAATGTAAGTAATAAAGACAAGAGATATGGGTGTCAGAAGTACATAATCATGCTATCATTCATTTACAAATTTCCCTATAATTATAAACATGTGTCACTTTGCACACGTAAAAAGTCAGTAGCTCCTCATATCACCAGCCCCACTTCCTAATTTAAATTCTTCTGATTGTAATTGTGAGTGGTCGTTTGTCTAGGTCTTTAAATGTATTACGTTATCAGGTGTTTATCATGGAAATTTAAATCACACAATTCTGAACTATTTTAAACTATTTTGGAAATGTATGGTCATCTATTTTTCAAGATCTAAAGTATTTGATTTCATTGTTATTTTTTGTATTATATTTGTGCATTATCAGTCTTTCAAACATGATAACAAATCTGGTTTAAAGATTTTTAAAATTCAAAGAACGGTAAAATATAGTGATAGACACAAGCAAATCAACATAATCTGAGGCTAAATTAAAGGTATAAGGGACAAACTGTTTGTATCATAACACATTTCTGTTTTCATGTCCCAAGATATAATTTCTGTTATCTTGGGTAATTTTCCTGTAATCCCCTTTCTCTTTTTCAGGCTTGTCTCTTGGTTCAACTGCTCGGTTGGGTGTTTCTCCCAGTTTACATTGCAAGCGGGGTATGTAAGGATAATGCTTCATATTCATCATATTAAATGAATAGTCAAGGGTGGTGGGTATTAATCAAGGCGTAAGAATGAGAATTTTTTCCTTGGGGGGGGGGATTAACTATGTATAAAAATAAATCACGTCCACTGCATGCATTTGCCCCTATCCCCATCATGAAGATAGATCCTAGCTGCTGACCATTTTTTTTACAAATAAGTCTCTCATATAAAATAGTCTCCCTCTCATGATAGACCCTCCCGCCCCCGAATGGAAGAAGAACTAAGATCCTCCCAATCATATTTATTTTCCTTTCACTTCTCTCTATAAAAGGGAGATGTACAAATTTGTTTTTTTATTTGCTCGTATATATCCGAATTGAACTTACTCCGTTCACATTGATGTATATTATTATATTTCATATGTATTTGTAATTTGTAGGTTTATTTGCAATTTTTTGTTTTGTTTAATATGTAATTGTTTATAATTGTATTTTGTTTGTTATAGCGCGTAGAGACTTCGGTGGAAAGCGCTTTATAAGCACCGTTTGTATTATTATTATTATTACCTCTTTGTATTTTCGTTGCATGTTTATAGAATTAGACGTGCATCTTACAATGAAACCATCAGCATTGCTACAAATATGTACTCAGGAACATAAGATCTTTCATATTGTACTGCTTTGATCTAAATCCCGATTCAGTGTATTTGAAGCTTCAATAAATTGTTCGATCTGTTACTCATTTTTTTGGTTTTGTTTACGTGTCATTTTGAGGTCAGGTGTCAACCTTGCCTGAGTATATGGCGAAGAGATTTGGAGGCAGTCGTATTCGAGTCTATCTGGCTATGCTTTCACTCATCCTCTATATCTTCACTAAAATATCGGTATGTTAGCCAATATTATTAACACCTTCCATTTATACCACAAACAAACACACACGAACGCGCCACGCCCCCCACACGCACACGCACACCCGCGCACACGTATTCATATTCTATTTTGATAATAACGATTCGATTACGCCAAAAAAATATGGTATACTAAACTATCTCGACTTTAACCATTGACTTTTATCTCATCATACTGATTATTAAATCAAAAGGTACCAATAAATGCATTTCAGTATTGTCTTATTTTATCACAAAGGAAGACATTATAAGCAAGAAGACGTTTTTAAATGAGAAGATTAACTTTAATGGTATGTTGGAGAGCTATACGACAAGACATAGCCAGTCCATAGTGAGAGATCTATATAATCGAAAGCCAGATACACAAGAAAACAACAAATGGATTATTTATATAAAAAATATCAAAATATACGGGATTTTTTATAACTATTTTGTCTGAAAGCGTTGCAAAAACACTGAAAAAATATGGGTTTTCTCTATTCTAACATATCGAATCATGTTAATGATAATCATTTAGCTTGAAAATTTCAATTAACTATCATCACATAAATTATGTTCATATTTAAACGTGTACACGTTCTAACCATTTTGATTTTAGTCTGAACTTGTCAAATAGTAGTTCACATTCCTGATTTCATTATCGAAAATAGTAGTAGTAGTAATTTTGTAACCCCGAATCCTGAATATGGGTCAATAATACACCTCCTTAAATTTGGTTTGGGTTTAACTTTCCTATTTATTACGCATTTGTATTAGGTTTTACGAGATCAAAGTACGCTGATCAAAGGAGAAAATAAATTCTTTTTATTCCATCCTGCTTCTATTTGATCAACATCTAAAACTACAAACGAAACAACGCCTTAACTAATTTGTGCAGATGTACTGAAAAAGAAACGGTCTGTTTACCAAACAAATTGGGTCAAAAGGTGTTGTATGAAGGTGAATTAAATCCTTTATAACTATTTTACAGAATTATCTATGTGCTATGCTGTATCTTTAGAGTGAATATTAACAGCTCTACATAAAACAGTCCATTTGGCCAACTTGTGCAAATTTACCGCCAAAAAACGATGTCTGTTTACCAAACAAATCTGGGTAACAATTAAAGGGTGTTGTATGAACGTAAACTGAACTCTTTAAATAATTTTTTATAAACATAATAAAGAAAGAAAGCAAACAGCCCCTTTGGCCCCTTTAGACCGGATCATAAGACATATCATTACTGTAACTTCAACCATATATTTTCAGTTGCACAGTTTGCAGAGTCCAGTCTCCTTCATTTATTAGTTTCTTTGAAAACCTTAATGGATATTATTTTGTTTTCCTTCTTTTTATTTATCAAATCACATAAAACACTACTGATCGGATTTTGTCACACCATGACTTTGCTTGGATACCAAAATATTATTATTATTATTATTATTAGTAGTAGTAGTAGTAGTAGTAGTAGTAGTAGTAGTAGTAGTAGTAGTAGTATTAGTAGTAGCTAGTACTATTGTCATGATCATGATTATCATTATCATTATTATCATGAAGTGTTTTCGCATTAAAAAAAAAAAATCAACATTACCATGATCCAGTCTGTAATGTACATGTGCCTTTAACAGGTTGATCTTTACTCAGGGCTCTATTCATCCAAGAAGCACTTCATTGGAACCTATACCTATCAATCATACTACTCCTTGCCTTGACTGCAGTATGTACCGTTACAGGTTCGCCAAACTCGTAACATTTATTTTATACCCAACTTTTAAGTTAAAGGGAATGCGTCCCATTTGCAGGTCAAAAAATGTAAAGGTTAAATTCCAATGGCATCTGAAAGACAATACATATTTAGAAATTCCCTCGAAACGAAAGGGTTTGAAAATGGCATTTTGTGGGAAAATAACGACCATTAGTTGTCGAATCGATATAAGGGATTGCAATCACCTAAGTAATAGTCTGATTTCAGACCCTTTTACCGAATGGTCGTACGTTTTATGCTGCACAAAGATTCAATCAGTTTAATTTTGGCCATTACAAGTAGTGGGTTATTGATGTAGACAAATGCTCATTTACCTGTTACAGCTCATTTTATGTATGTTATTACTGTACCAAAGAAAAAAAGATGTCAGTCAGTCACTCAATAGTGTCTGACAGGGAAGTCTAGCAAGTAAACGGGTTTCCTTGCATAATTTGAATACTAGGACACTGCTAACGTTTAAATTTCACAGATAGTATCTTTAATGTAGGCCTACAAGTCAGGTAAAATATCCTCATTACAATATTATCCATATTGTCCAATTTCCGGGGCAAAACAAAAAAGTGCTCTTACCCCCGTACGCTACTGCCCAACACAATATGTTTTTGTGCTTGAAAAGGGGTGATTCATTAACAAAATATATATTTTTGGTTTATTTAGGTGGTCTTGCTGCTGTTATCTACACAGACACACTTCAATTCTTCATCATGATTATTGGGGCATTCATCCTCATGGTTATGAGTAAGATGAAATAGAAAAATAATTACTCCTCCTCTATCTCTGACTTTTTTCTCCCTCTCTTTAATTCGATCTTTCTTTCGTTTCCTTTGTTTCCGTTTTCATTCCAAAGCTTAACAGGCATATAACATAGATTATTATTTAAACATTCTCTTAAATAAAAATCAAATTACTTCAAAGCGAAAAGAATTATAATAAAACACAATCATAGCCAGACATCGAATTGAAAATAAGAACAGATATACTGATGAATTACCAAGTATACATTTATATTGTCTAATAACCACTTAGAATGTTGTATATAAACATAAAAATTTCAAACTTTGATCTATAATTCCCTTTGGTCACTGTCTTCATGCCCTCTGTTTTCCTCTTCATATATGTAGACGATCTCTTTCATATTATGTGCAGTGGAAATTTGGTTTGTTTAATTTAACTTCGAATATGTCACTATTCACTATTGACTATTCAACTAACCTATCAAGTTTAAGTTTGTCCTCACGAATTCTTTCTTGAATTTCTGTTTTTAAAACACAGGTTTTGTCCGCATCGGTGGATATGACCAACTCCGAGTAAAGTATATGAATGCTATACCAAACACAACAATTCAGAATCCGGATACTTCGTGCGGATATCCGAGAGAAGATTCTTTCAAAATGTTACGTCACCCAACTAACTCTGACATACCTTGGGCCGGTTTTCTGTTCGGTCAGACACCGGCATCTATTTGGTATTGGTGCACAGATCAGGTACGGTGCAAATATGGCCTTGCTAATGAGAACAATTAATACACCCCATTATTAAATCTTATACATGTCATGATTATAGTACGCAGAGAGCAATATCTGTTTCAAATTAAATGTGTAAAAAAGACATTTGCTACCAACAAAAAATATATATGGTGGCTTAGGGATAACAATAAATAGATAAATAATCAAAATAATAAATATATAAGTAAATAAATGAATAAATGAATAAACAAATGAATGAATGAATGAATTAATTAATTAATACAGAAGGCCTAATTGATCACTTGATATATTATGGACTAATGAAGTGCAGCGCCCACCCGAGGAGGGGGGGGGGTATATCTTGAAAGGAAGACAGAATAAAGAAACGTGATTAGTCGATTAATCACCCTGTGAAGAAGAAAGGAGTAATAGGGAGAGAAGAAGATTTATATATGTCAATCGGCCAGCCCAATCCTTATAATTCAAATCATTTTTGTTTATGTAGATGATGGTACAGAGAGCCCTAGCATCCAAGAGTCTGTCTCATGCACAGGGAGGTTGCATCTTCGCTGGATATATTAAATTTCTCCCCATGTTTCTAATGGTACTGCCCGGGATGATCAGCAGGGTCATGTTCCCAGGTACAAAGCTGTGGATATTCTGTCATGTTATTTTCAGCTCATTTGAATCCAACGAATATGAGATGGCCAATTGACACAAACGACGCGGAGGCGCTGATGAGATTACATTCCAACTTTTCTTAAATGGTTGTTTATCAAAAATATATTTTATGTAGACCAATTTGCATCTATGTATCTCTTTATGGTATAAGTTAAAGTATATTTGCCAAATTATTGAAATGATTTTACTTGTCATTTACTAAACTGTTGTTGCATTATTCTGCAAGTTTGTTATATTTCACTTGGTTTGACAATAATGTTTTCTATTGACTTCTGTCATGCCTAAAACACAAATGAATCGAAACTGAATTTTAAACTAAACTTAGCTTGAATTGGAGAGAGGTTTGAAAGTCTCTGTAAAAACTGTACTGATCCCTCTTCTTCTTCATTTAGATGAAGTTGCCTGTTCTACAGCCGAAACGTGCATGGAGGTGTGCGGTAGTACCACGGGGTGTACCAATATTGCATATCCTAGACTAGTTATGGCTGTCCTTCCCACGGGTTTGTATATCAATATGTATTCTTTGACGCAGTGGCAGATCCAGGGGGGGGGCCGGGGGGCTCGGGCCCCCGCCCCTAGGAAAAACAGGTAAAAACACCCTTTTTTGAAAAAAAAAGAAGATGGGCCCCTCCTGGCGCCCAAGGAGGGGGGTGGCGGTGGAAAAAAAAAATCAACCTTCCCGGAGGGGAAAAATTTTTCGGGTGCCAAAAATTTTTTTTTTTTGCTCACTAGCTACCCCCGAGCGAAAAATCGACCGGCACGATTTTCAAATTTTCGCACGAAGTGGGCCCCTTTTTAGGCCCCCTCCCTTGCCGCCGGCTGGATCCGCCCCTGCTTTGACGACACAAATATACATAACAGGTGATAATGCGGTTAATGAAGTATGAATAGGCTATATATAGGGAGCTGAATTGAGATGGTGGGTACCAAATATCTGCTACAATACGTTCGGGTAGGTCTATATCGAGAGGTTAACATAGCTTCAACTTTTTCAAAACCCGCATAAGTTTGAGATCTCAGGGAATGAAATACAAAGGACATTTGTATACAAAAATGTGGATCTTGGGATCGGCAATTGAAAAGAAAATGTCAGAAAGAGCTCTCCTCATTATGACTATGTGCCACTAGCATCGAGAGTTCTATACTGAAACCATGACACCTTGTTTGAATATCTGTTCATTGTCTTTTTTCATTTTTAAAATATAAATATACAGGTATGTCTATTTATCACCTTTCCTTCCTTTAGGCCTGCGTGGTATAATGCTTGCCGTGATGCTGGCTGCCCTGATGAGTGATCTAACATCCATCTTCAACTCGACCAGTACTCTTTTTACCATCGATGTTTGGACCTACTTCAGAAAGAGATTTAGCAAGAAAGAGCCAGGGGTCAGGGAACTCATGCTTGTGGGCAGGTGAGGGCGTGTGTATGACTAAAGATTCTCCCAGCTAGACGTTTGGTGCCGAGTGAGGTGTTGAGTAGGGTGTGAGGTGTCAAGTTTGGTGGGGTGCCGAAAGGTGTGTTGAGTTTATGTGTAGGGTGATGAGTCAGGTATTGAGTTCGGTGTTTAGTTAGTTAGTAGGATGACAAGTGGGGTGCCGGGGTGAAGTTGGGTATGGGGTGCGAATTTGGGTGCCGAGTTGGGTGTTGAGTTGGGTACCGAGTTGGGGGCTTGGTGTGCCGATTGAGGTGTCAAGTGGAATGCCAAGCGAGGTGAATAGTGGGGTGCCGAGTGGTGTGCCGAGTGTGATACCAAGTTGGGTGCCGAATTGGATGACGAGTTGGATACCGATTTGCGGGCTGAGGTTTGTACCGAGTTTGGTGCTATGATGGGTGCCGAGTTGGCTGCCGAGTTCCGTGAAGGATGCTGACTGCGTGTTGAGTTTGGTAACGAGTGGGTGCCGAGTGGATGCCGAATTGGGTTCCCGAGTTCCATATGGGATGCCAATTTTGGTGAAAAGTTTGGCGACGAGTTCCAAGTTGGTGTCAAAGGGGTATGAAGGGGAATGCCAAATGAGATGCCAAGTGGGTTGTCAAGTGGGTAGCGGAATTCGATGCCGAATGGGGTGCTTTGTGAGGTGCAGAGCAGGGTGCCCATAGCTCAGCAAGAACACATGGAAACAATCATATATAGTTAGGCGTAACTCGTAATGACTGACTTGCGAATGTCGTGGTATCTCTTTATAAGCTCTCTTTACTCGAGAGCATGAGGTGGGCGGGTAAAAATCAGCATCCAAAATCCAACTCAACAGAAAGATGGTGAAGTTTAGTTTTCGTCATTGACAAACACTATATTTTTTTACATTTCTTGTTCTATTAGGGAGCTTCGTGGTTTAGTCAGGGTCTTCGGTAACCACTGGCCTGAAATTGACCTTGAAATTGAAGCAAATATGATATATTACTATTTCTATCTCCTTCGTTGCATTTTCTTGATACTTGCATCAGATTGGTGGTCTTAGTAATGGTCGGCATTGCCATTCTATGGGTTCCCATCATCCAAGAGATTCAAGGAGGACAACTCTTTATCTACATCCAAGAGATCTCGGCTTACCTGGCCCCACCCATCGCTGCTACCTACCTGATGGCTATCTTGTGGACCCGTGGGAACGAAGAGGTCTGATTATTAAATTGACACGCAATCTTTCAAAAAAAATAAGTGAATGTCAACTGAACGATCAGTCGGTGAAATGAAAGATCGATATATCATCATTCACTCATAAGGCCAACATATATAAGTCAGTCAATCAAACAGTCATCATCGCAACATCGATGAAACCATTCAATTGGTCGATCAAACTGTATCAAAGGCAGACCACTAACCCGTTGACTACTGAATTATCTCATTCCAAGCGACTTAAAATTAAAAAAAAAGCACCCGGTTCCCGTAGGCCGTGGGTAAATCAAGATTGCTTGTACACAAAGCCTGCTGGTTTCTAAAACCAAGATCGTCTCCTCTTGTGTGTTAGTTTGTTTTTACCTGACTGCTTAGAGAGCACGTGTTTGCTTGTAAGTAAGCAACCAGGGGACAGAAGTCTTTAATTCATCTCCGAGGGACTTGGTAATGATGATTAATGCCTTACCAAATGGCACTAGCGCATCGACTTGGTTACGAACTCGGAACCTCCCGATTACGAGACCACTGCTCTACCACTGAGCCATCGTGCCTGTGTCTGGTTTAGTTAAAACGGCAACTATTTGAGCAAATGACATGTAAAATGCAGTGAGTTAAATGATTAAAGGATTACGTATCCCATTTCTAAACTTCTTCCACCTAATGTTGTTTGAAAGGCTTTTTATAAACACAATTTTTATTTTGTGAAAAGGGGTGCTTCTGGGCGCTGTGTGCAGGGTTCTTCGTGGGCGGTATCCGAATGATCCTCGATTTCGTCTACAGAGCACCGCCATGTTGGGGAGACCCTATCTACAGGCCATCAATTGTAGCTAACATGCATTACATGTACTTCGCTCTCTTCCTCTTCTGGTTCACCATCTTGGTCAATGTGGTGGTCAGTCTCCTCACTGACCCACAAGACCCCCGGAAGGTAATCGAGAAAATAACTTGAACTTACAATGACTGAATATAGGAAGTCTCGTGAAAATAATCTTACCAGAGAGGATTTTAATTGCACAGCAGTGTTCAGATTTCTAATCCCACCAAAAAAAGCGAAGCGCCCTTTTCTTTGTGTTTAAAAGCACTTCACAATTTATTCCTTTGTATACAGTTTCGAACCACTATATCTCACATAAAATAATCTACCAGAAAAAAATGATGGAAACGATCGAAACCCGATTTCCTGTTGTTAAATTGTCAGTAAGATTTAAAGATACTATGTCCCTTTTGCAGCCAACATCAAATTCTGTAGAACTTTGCAGGAATTATGAATATGTCATGTATGTCCTATCTGTGAAATTTAAACGTTAGCAGTGTCCTAATATTCAAATTATGCAAGGAAACCCGTTTACTTGCTAGACTTCACTGTCAGACACTATTGAGTGACTGACTGGCTTTTTCATCTTTGGTAATAACATACATAAAATGAGCTGTAAAGGGTACATGAGCATTTGTCTACATCAATAACCCACTTCTTGTAATGGCCAAAATTAAACTGATTGAATCTTTGCGCAGCATAAAACGTACGACCATTCGGTACAATGGTCTGAAAAATCAGACTATTACTTACTGGCTCTATAGCTCCTAAGTCGATTCGACAACTAATAGTCGTTATTTTCCCACTTAAAGACATTTTCAAGCCCCCTTTTTTAAGGGAAGTTCTAAATTAGTATTGTCTTTCAAATGCCGTTGGAATTTAACCTTTTCATTTTTTGGGCCTGCAAATGGGACATAGTACCTTTAATCTTGTTAAAAAAGATTCATGAAAAGTGTGTGTTGATAAAAAAAAAAAAAACAGACGTTCTGTTGAACTGGCAGTTGGTTTGTATTTATTGTATTTATTGTATATATATATATATATATATATATATATATATATATATATATATATATATATATATATAGCTTTACGCTTTTCTTGCAGAATGACATTACAGCTCAAATAAGTTTTTTTTATCAAGTTGTCTGCTGACACACGGGCAGTTCAACGTTATTGGCACCAGACATTTAAAATCTCTTTCATGCAAAGTATTCCATAACTGAGCCCCAGCCTTATTATTCGAATAGCAATTTTTCGTCCATCTATCATCTATGTTCGGTTTTATTTTGTACAGCTTATAAGAACAACATGGTGGACTCGTCTGAGTCAAGTGGAGCGCGAAGATGAACTGACTGTCACTGAAGAAGAAACCAAAGGAACTAACAAAGAAATGGAAATAGACGGTAAGCCCTTAGATATTTTACATTGAATTGAGATAAATTATTAAAAATAATATCTTCAGAAATGTAGGATACAAAACATTAACATGATGGCTTTCACAGTTTAGGTCTAGTTACGAAAATAACAAGTTAGTGAGATTTTAATCCACCTCAGAAGAGAGAAGAACTTAGTCTCTATGATAAATACCATTGATCTTTCTCCACACAAATTATTTTTACGAACACTTCAGTGATTGCAATTTGTAAGTTTGACAAAATCTTTATAATTTCCTTCAAATTTTGTGGTTGTGTTCTTTTATCTTTCCACCTTCTTCACTGACTATCACTAATCACAAATCATGATATCATCATCATCGTCGTCATTATCATCATCATCATCATCATCATTACACTCACCATTGCATCATCATTTCTACCACCACCACCATTATAATCATCAATCATCAATCATCATCATCATCATCATCTTCATAATCATATCACCTCCACCACTATTATTATGATGATGATAATCATTGTCATTACCACCACCACCACCATGATGACAATAATGACGATAATCACCATCCTATTTATCATCATCATCATCAATTTCTTCTTCATCTTATACCAATGATCCTCCTCCTTGTATTCATCAGATGAGATACGGTCTGATGAACGGAGCCACTTGCGTCGAGCTTACGACTGGTTCTGCGGTTACGACGATACCGCCAAAGGGAAGGAGCTGCTCAAAGAACAACAAGAACGTCTCCGTAAGATTACGTCACTTAAACAAGATCCTCGGGCCAAATTCTTTCTCAACATCAACCTCGTACTTATCATTGGAGTCACTACTTTCATGTATGTCTTCTATTCAACATAAGCCAATGAAATACACTGATTTTAAGCACAAAATTAATAACAGTAATAATAAAACTAACGGTTAAATAAACGTCTCATTAGTCTTCATGTATGTTTGTTTGTTTGTTTTCTTGACATTTAAATAACTGTTATTTTGATATTTTTATATGACTGAATACGATGTCAATTACTAGCTAGGCCTATATGAAGGAGGGACAATTTGCCCCTACTGATAGATTTGCGACCAATGACACGGCTCTCTTATTGTTGCTCTCTTATCAGGGGAGTCCCCCGTAAAGCAAACAGGGACATAGCTCTCTCTCTATAGCAGTTTCCGTGCTGAACCATGATGTTTCATTGTAAGCTGGGATATTGGCCCCTCCTTAGGCCAAGGTCAGGATATGCCACTTATTGATTATATATATATATATATATATATATATATATATATATATATATATATATATATATATATATATATTTATATATATATATATATGTATGTATGTATGTATGATCAACAAAGCATACAAATGTAAATTTATAAATAAAATGTTATCAGATACATAATTTATATACAAATTCCAATTTTTTACAATCAACAAAGTTCATTTACCATCGAGTATTTGTATAACATTTTCTTTGCTTAAAATTTCCAGTTGAGAAAGAAATCATTTCTACTTACCGTAATGTAGAGAAAAGACATAAAACTTGGACGCAAATGTTTTGATATGTCTTTTTGTGATCGTATAAGCTTGATTCGCAATATTTGTATATTTTAATTGTTTCTAGTGAGTATAACTTGATGCTGTTCTTATATGTTTCAATATATAGACCTTTCGTAAAATTATGATGGAATGCAAGAATTCCATTCTAAGATATCATATCACACTACATATATATATGTTTCAATTATCATAATGTTCATTGTTGAATGAAGACAATTAGTTTTTAGAACAATAGATAGCAGCTAGTGATGATATGGTTTTAGTGTTATCTTTTGGTGGATATTCATGTGATAAAACTGCATGTATTATCACAAGACGCTATGATCTGTTTGATGAGTAATTAAGTTTGCGATAATCTAAAGCTATATTTCATTTTCTTAGAAGGTTAGTCACGCTCAATTCAGTCGACTCTTTATGGCTACTCCAGAGTATTTACCAATCGGGGTTGCATGAGGTAAAGATGGCAAAATTTCTTTCCAACTGGAATATTTTTGCTCTGAAAGACAAGACATAAACCTCTTATCCACCATTGCAACGTTCCAAAATAAACCGTTTATTGGTGAAGAACAGAATTTTCCAGAATATATTCCGTTGTTGATCTCTATATATGAATATAGACTCGGTAGTTTTATATTTCTTATAACATAAACATCGAACGAGCAAACCGTCTTCGGTTCAACATTCATGTTGGTGAATTCGGTAACCGTTTTAATATTGTCTTTCACAGGAATAAAGTTGAAATGAATCTCATGATACATGAGATTTTGTTGTCACTTTGTACTGTGTTTGATCAAATATTTTACGTAAAGTACAAATAATGGACACACCAGTGTTGGCGGAATAAAGACAATGGGCTACAAGTTTTTATTTTAAGAAATGTGATGCTATCGCAAAGAATTTCCTAAAATAAATCTAAGGCAATTTCAATAGCACTGTGCGTCACCTTTTGCAATGTGCGAACATGATTTTATTGGCGATACACTAAAATATGGAAACTTGCCCTCGAGTTGATTTCTTGACAGTCTTTACGAACATGTTGGATGGAAGTAGATGAGGTGTGTAAAACGGTAACTTAAAAAGAATATTCCATCACGACAATAAGAGGAAGAAAAACAAGAAAGGATATAGGCCCAATATAGCAAGGACACATGCATCTTTTTTGTTATATGAATAAATTGTTAGAGGGCGACATGCATGCTCATCCCAAAGATAGTTAATTCAGAGTATACATAATATAAAGATAGCGAAGATACATAAATTTAGTTTCTCTCGCAAGGGGCATATGTCAACGTGAAAGGGACATTTTTCAGTTAGATGGGGATATTATGGTCAAAATGTTGATGCCTACCATGGCAGCCATAATCGTCAGATAATACAAACTGATGACTATAACTGTATTTGATATGATTATGATTAAAAGAATGAATTGCAATTTTTTCTCACAGAAACCAGCCTGTAAAAACGTTTTGTCTTGTTTCCCCTCATGAGGCTTTATATACAGGTCTGTCTGTCCTCACTTGTATGGTGTGACATACTTTCTCTCAATCTAAACAAACAAATGACAACAACACAAACAACAACATTAGCAAACCATTACATGTCCACCATCACTTACCAATAAGCTAAGATACATGCACAAGTCTGAGCAATAAGAGTATTCAAAATGAAACTTCTTTATTTTTATATTCTGCTCTTCAACTATTTACTACTCAACATTCTACAAGTAAAAAAAATATTTGTAAACTAAAATAAATATTTGCAAGTACAGAATTGCATATTATCATGTGCACATACATTCTTGCATACTAAATTTCTCAACCAACTTATACAAATATCATCACAATTTTAAAAGAAGATTCTACAAAAATCCACAATGGTTCAAGGTGACAGCCTTCTGATCAATATTTGGAGATAGCTATAATTATTTTGCATATCATATATACATATATGATACAATGAAAGACTTGAAGTTTTAAATCAAATTGGCAGCAAAAAATCTAATTGGTCTCATATGCTTTGTGTAGAAGGAGAGTGCCATGTATAGTTCGACCCAGCAGACTTTATAAAAACTTTTTGAGGGTCACGAGATCGAAACTGTCAATCCTGTGGACTATAAAAATCCAGGGATGTGACCTCCGCCCCCCCCCCCCTCCATGATTTTTTTATTTTAAATCTATGCATGCAAAGAATAAGTAATTTCATCAGTAGTTGCAGTATTTGGAATAAGCATAAAATTATAACTTTGTTTACCTATGCTCAGAAATAAGATCTGATTTACACCCAAATTGTCTTCTCCATCTTACAACTTGGAAGGCACATGAAATTGAATATACATGTACATTCAAATCTGACTCACACAATATGTATAAAAACTTGCTGAAATTCTCTTGGATCAAACTAATGTCAATTGTACATTCATATGACTTTACAATAAAAGAAAATGGTACACCCCCAAACAGTAACTTTGTATATTAAAAATAGAACTGCTACAAAGCTACAGTACATGTATCTGATTTACTAAGTACTACAATGTACATGTATATGCACAGGTCTTTTAGATGTATCATTTGCAAAATGTGTTGGTTTTGCTTGTAAATAAAATGTTTAAGCATCCTAAAGACAGGTATGTAATATTTTCTTTAAAGTTTAATGTTGAATATTTCTTAACATATCTACTTTTCAGCCTTATTTAACTTTCACTAATTCCTTTGTATCTACAACTTGCTACACATTCTGGGTGGGTCTGTGGATGTACAAGTATCAATGATCACATATAATCATATCTATGTAGTATGTACTAGGAATGTTTTTATTTTTATTAACATGAGCCTATTGTATAAAAGTACTGTGTATAAAAGGCTTTTGTTACATATTCCCATTCAGCTTTAGTTCTCAACTTACAAAAACAGATGAATATTATATGAATAAAAAATAATATAATTTTTTTTCTCGAATATATAGAGTTGGTATGCATGAAGGGTAAATAACAAAAGTTGTTACTTGTATGTCCAATTTAATGTTATTTTTCATATTCTGCATTGAAATAATATATATATTTTTTAAAAATAAGGGTTGGAGTCATACGACAGAACTTGAATAAAGTAAACTTCATCTAAATAACAGGTTGCTTTGGTTAGCCTATGACTTTAAAAAATCTGACAAATGATTGAAAGAACTAATGTGTATAGTTGTATACATACATTTTGCTCAGACTTAAAAATGATAGAAAATAATTATTCCAACTTGGTATGAATACAAAATAATCAAAACCTTTGATTATTTGATTGATTTTCCTTCTCGAGAGAGAAAATTCCGAAGCATCTTATTTCATTATAATTGTACACAGCCAAGAGCAAGAATATCCTTAAAGTTACATTTGGGAGAAAATATTAGAAAGGTATAATTTAGCTATGGCATTACACTCACTAAATGTTTATGGGACTCCCATGCAATGCCATATTTAATGAATCATTTTCATGTGATAAACATGATAATTAATTCCTTATCTTATTTTCTTATCAAATCACATGTTGGATCTCTCTCAAATTTCAATGTTCTTCATCTTTCTTTTAAACCAAAGCAACATGCTATTGGGCATAAAATGTATTGAAAACAGTACTTAAAATAAAGCACAGAGGAAGACCACACACAAAGTGTTCTGCCTTGTTTCAATTAATACAAGACACTACATTAACAATCATCCAAATTATTTCCATCCATCATCCCTTGATATCTCTACACCTGGTTTAGTTCCTGGTCCAGGTCCTAGAACTCATCATGTTTTGGTCCTGGAAACTCCTCATGGCTAATGGCTCCATTTTTATCTTTGTCCATCTGTTTGAACATGTGATCAATAGCATCCTTATGATCCTCAAACTTCTCCAGTCCTCCAATACTGGACTCCTTCATGTACTGCAGTATCTGTACCAAACAGAAAGAAAAAATGCAAAAAGCAACAACATTAAAATATGGTGCATCAAAATAAGTTAATATGCACATATTGTC
This sequence comes from Mesocentrotus franciscanus, assembly GCA_037976565.1. Taxonomy (NCBI): domain Eukaryota; kingdom Metazoa; phylum Echinodermata; class Echinoidea; order Camarodonta; family Strongylocentrotidae; genus Mesocentrotus; species Mesocentrotus franciscanus. The sequence goes on along the minus strand of CP137668.1, from coordinate 37,970,430 downwards.
TGCTGAGAGCCAGAAGGGTGCCAACTAATAGCACTTTACATATGTTAATGGCCTTCTAGCTTTCAGAAGATGTTATAAGCTGTAAACAACGAAACAAGGATAGGTTTTAAAAAAAATTATTGAGCACATCACATTACATTGATAAACTACATATGCTGAAAGCCGGAAGGGCATTAAGTAATAGTGCTTCATTCATTGTAATGCCCTTCTGGGTCTCAGAAGATGATAAAAACTATAAAAACTTAACAAGGATAAGTGTAACAACAACCACATTTATAATGCGCACCACATTATAAAGTCGATATGCATATTTATGTATATGCATATTTGCCCTTCTGGCTCCCAAAGACGATGCAAGAGTATTACAGAAATGTACAAAGGAAGAATAGAGAGTACATGGTATATCAAAATAATAGAAAGTGATCGGCACTTCTAAAATACCTAAATTTATAGCTTGGGTATAGGTTTTTTGCAAAATATAAGAAACCTGAAATATCTTCGCAGGTTTGCACCACAAATTTGTGTCTGATGTTTGAAATGATCTTGAGCCACAGCATGTTGTTTAATATATTTCCAGTAGGAGTAATTAGAAGAAAATGTTGACATGATCAGATATTCCATTTGGTTTATTGTTTGTTACCAGTTCCAGGAAATACATGTGAAGAAATGAATTACAGTAATCATGGCGTATCTTTAAATTCCTTGAGCTTAGAATTATAAAAAGATACATCTTGGACAGGACTATCAAACATTTTGAGTGAAAATGTAGAGGAATGTTATATGTATTACAAAGATAATTTCACAGGTACATATTTTGCAGATAGAAACAAGATAGGCATGGGTTAGTATTTTGAGAAGAGGTGAGGGTATTTTTCCTCAAAGACTACATTTGCTAATCCTACTCAAAAAGAACAAGTTATAATAGTAAGCATTATACTTTTTGTCAACACATACCCTATAATTCTTCATGAGCCTTGTGCCCAAAGAACTCATGTGAAGACAAAGAATTGCTTCGGTCATGGTCTTTGTTTTCAAAAATATTATTTATGGCTCCATCCAGAGTTTCTTCTTCCCTCATTCCCCCAAGGCCTTGCTTGCTCAGATAAGCTTTCATCTGAAAGTACCAGAAAGCAGAAAGCAGAAAGAAATTTCAGTTTACAGAAACAGCTGCAGTTAAAAAGGAACTAATCACCAAAGCACACCTTGCTCTGTACATTTGGGAATTGGGATTCAATTCTGGTATACTATATTCAAAAGTATCCCCTCCAAATACCAGTAGTGTACAGTGCCTCAGTAAAGATATTGCAAGTTTTGATACAGACATTGTAATCTGAACAGCTATTTATGAGAAGACTTGTCGACACAATCATGTCCTGTTTAACTTTGGTTAAGTTCTAACTTTGCAATTATTTCCCCATTATGCTCTTCAATTCTTTAATAATCATTTGAATATCTTACATATCTTTCCACCTCCCCTTTTTTGGAGGGGGGCATGGTGATGTATGTTTTCCCATGATACACACTTTTTTTTCTTCAGGTGATTATATCCCCTTTACAGAAAACAGTTAGTTTCGAACCAGAACATTACTCTTATCTAAAAATGGGCTATGCATGTCAACACTATGAACACAATCACCAAATGAAGATGATTATAAACATAAAATGAGCTGATTTTAACCCCCAAAATACTAGTCTAAATTTTGTTAATTGAAAGAAAGTGAATGAAAGAGCTGGCTAGCCTAGAAAGCATTGTTACACAAGACAAATGCCACTACACAGTACATCTCATATATGCCTCCGCCCTAAAGTCAGAATAGGAAATGGATAGAATTATATGTGACATATCACAATAAAAACAGGAAGCCTATAATCAACTGTCAACTGAGGAATATGATCTTGACCTAATAGCCCCAAAATGTAATTGAATCATCATCCTATAGTTATACTGTCACCATGTTTGAAGCTCATACCTCAAGAATTTCTTGACTATTATTGTGATAACAAGGGTAATACAATTTCAAAAATTGAAATCTATGACCTTTGACCATTGACTTACCAAAAATCGAATCAGACTGTATTCCAATGATGATACCTACTACAGTCAAATCTGATTTAGTGACCACCTGTCTACAAAGGCCACATTTTTTGTTTCCCTTGAAAATGGTTTCTCATTGAAACATTTACTAAAGGAACCTGTCTACAAAGACCACCTGTCTACAAAGACCACTATTTGTGTTTCCCTTGGGCGGTCACTATAGACAGGTTTGACTGTATCACCAAGTTTGAAGCCTATCTCTTGTGGTTCTTGAGATTTTGCGATAACAAGGCTATTAGCTGGAATTTCAGAAGTTGACCTCAGTGACCTTAGATCTTTGACCTACTAACCCAAAATCTATCAGATCCTCTTCCTATGATGATACACATAATATATACATAATATCAATAAGTTTAAAGTTAATATCTCAAGTGGTTCTTGAGGTTTTGTGATAACAAAAAAGGCGGGACGGACGGACAGGCAGATGGACACGTAACGCGAAAACATAATGTCTCCGACACCACCTTCGTTGGGCAGAGGCATAACAAGATATCCACGATACCAACATCCACAAACATTTACACAAAACAATATAACATGATGGTCTCACAAACCTCATCTTTTGAGATCTCTTTGTTTTCATCAAAATCCATTTTCTTGAAGAGGTTCTCAGATGGAGGCGTGTCTCGGATGTTGCGCACCTCAAAAGTATAACCAACATCTTTTCCCTCTGGTGGAGGTTTGGAGTCTGTAGTGACAAAATAAGGTTGACAAAAATAAAGAACCGTTGCTTACTTCATTGATTCAATAATTATGTTAAGTGGTTTTTTTTTGGTCATGATGCAATAAATTCAAATCAAGTAAAAACCAAAACAATCCATCAATTTTCATCAGTGTTATTCCTTTAAATTGATTTTGATCAAACAACCTAGAAAAAAATACAAATGCACAAACAAAGATGGAGCTTTATAAATATGTTACTCATTGCACAATGTAATAGTCTGTCTCAATTCCTTTAAATCATTATTTTAAAGATAAATGACATTATGCAAATGTAATGTTTTGTTCTTTCAGTTGTCAAATAGTTTAATTTCATGCTAAAATCAAAGATTAATTGTCAAAATAGCTCACTTGGCAGTCTATGGTTCATGGTAAGCTCTCCAGCTGGAATCAGAACTTCTCTCTTCTCCCTCACGCAAACTCCCTCTAAGCCCTGGTGCCATCCCTTCATGGCAGTACTTTTTGGATCATTTAGACGAAAGTTAACCGGCCCTGTATTGTCCCTGAAAATCAAACAAACACATAGAGAGATTTAGTAGATTAATTATAAAATACTATTACTTTCCTGAGACTTTTCAAACACATAAGAAATTTTAATGAGAACCTTGAAAAACAAGAAAATAAACTATTTGATACAATGATCACTGATTTACAATTTAATCACCCTGGAGTATATAGAGCTTACTTCATTACGTGCAACGCATTGAGCAACAACAAAAATAAGGTAAAACTGAACCAAACACTGATTCTACATCGAAGCGGGAGAGCGGGAGAAAGGGCGTGGTGGCAGGAGTCTCCCGCTACAAGCTGGTGGGACGGCCGGAGAATGAGCATGGTGGCGTGAGACTCCCTCCAAATGCGGGAGGGTTGACAGCCCTGGTGTACAGTGTACATGTTAGTGAACAAGTGGTGACTTTATTTCATGAAATGGCCCCAACAGTACCCTACGTGAGGGGAAGATATCATCACTTGAGAGCCATATGGACGTTAACTCATTAAACTTTTACACACTTCATGCCCTTCTGTTCTGGCTCTAAAATCTATTTTATTTTACCTCCATAGCATTTTCTTAAGCCCAGCTAGCTTATTTATCATCTACAAAATTGCTTTGTCAATCGACTCAGCTGAGAAATTAAACCTAAAGACGCGTACGTAGTTGTAGAAAAGAGCTACACACAGTGCACAATGTATGTGAATTTTACCGCAGCAAAAGCGGGTGATACTTACGTAGTATCGAAGCGTTTATTGCCGGACTCGTCGGCGAGGAATGCCACGTAGGTTACGGTCAAGTAATCCCCTGATTGCGCAGTTTTCGGGCAATCTTCGGGCTTGAAAAGAACATTTATATTTACTTCTCCTGCTACTAGAGCTACGACAGTCACCATCAAAACTATGCAAATTGTAAATGCCATTTCAGTTCAGTTCATGTACACTGATCCACTGTACTTTTACGCAGATCTGCTTCGACGACACTAGTATCGGGCTCTTACTGTTTTGAACATGCATAGTACACGTGTACATGTACGGTTCACTGAATTGGCGCCGCGATGGGAGGGGCTGGGTCCTGCTGGTAGTGCAAGTGGTAGAAAACGGTTGAGCGGCGCCATAAGAGGATCGGGATGCATGCAAGACAGAAATAACCTATTGGTATAAGGAATTCTTGAGTAAAACTGATTTTGTCAACCTTCCCCATATAGGCGGGCAGTGGAGCCAAACGAAGTCTCAGCGGAACAATTAACCGTCGATATTAGAGACTGCATGAAGCTTCAGTTTTGATGCATGCATATATGCATTATTGCAGGGGCGGATCCAGCCGGCGGCAAGGGAGGGGGCCTAAAAAGGGGCCCACTTCGTGCGAAAATTTGAAAATCGTGCCTGCCGATTTTTCGCTCAGTGGGGGGGGGGTAGTGAGCACAATTATTTTTTTGGGCACCCGAAAAAAAAATTTCCCTATGGGAAGGGTTTTTTCCACCGCCACCCCCTTGGGCGCCAGGGGAGGGGGCCCATCTTCTTCTTCTTTCAAAAAAGGGTGTTTTTATGTTTGTTTGTTTTTTGCTAGGGGAGGGGGCCCGGGCCAATTGAAGCTGCTGATCAAATCAAAGAAAACAGACGAAACTATTAATGCCCAAATATGCTCAACTCCAACAATCGACGGTTAGGCTCAAGACAAGGGTCAAAAACTGTGCGTGCATGCCTGGCGGGCGAGCTGGGTGCACCGGTTGTTATCAGTCTCGCTCAGTCTGTCATTTCATGTGTAAGCTGCTTTGGAAAAAGTTCGTGAAAACATGGCCGAGAAAAACGTTGCAGTGCAGCTCGCAAATGGTTGTTCTATGCCCATTTTTGGGCTGGGGACATGGCAGGTAAAGTCTGATTAGAATTGCATTAGATGTTACGAGACTTATTGAACTGAAATAGTATAGTAGGCCTACTTAGTAGGCCTATTAATAATATAGGCCTACTGCCCCTGGTGTTACTGTTACTATTTACATTTGATAAAATATGTTGACAAATTGTAGTGCCGGTATAACTATAAGCCACTATAATAGAACTTAATTAGAAGGCATAGACAATGTGAAATTACATGTTATAGACGGCATGGGCGGTGAGAGTGGTATATGAAATTCCTTTGAAACTCTTCAGTCTTTGATTGGTTCTTAAAACCTAGCTAGGTCTATACTCTAGCATTTTCGCATTACAGTACTTTAATTGAAATAAAAATTCCTTGTAGCAATTTTAGTTTGGCATACAAACTCATAACATATAGTTACTTAGGGGTAATTCAGTACGTATACTTCCCCAATAAAATTGACAATTTATGTAACTTTTGTTGCCACTCTTCAAAGAACCATATAGGCCTACCGATATGCGCTGTGAGCCTTTTCTATTTTCTGTATGCTTTGGCTCCCCTATATATAGTGGTATCGGAGCGGTATATGCTATTGGTACAGTATATGCTATTGGTTCACACTACTACATGTATATACCTGTACTATGATATTGTAAGAGTTCAAATTAGACTCCTTCCATACTTGTATTTGTTACAGTTACTATTTGTTTCTCTAGTCTCTTTGCTCTATACATATTCACATCATTTGCTTATTCACTTACATATTCATTTACTCTATCACTCAACCCAATTCCTTCCTCCATTCATCTCCTCTCCATACCAAGTCTTCTATCTCACCTGGTATGTTCCTTTGTTCTCTTCTCATTCTTTATATTCATGGATCTTAGGTATTTCCACTCCTTACTTATCATTGGTTCTCTTCTCCTTTTCCTTTGAATATTTAGTCTTACTCTCAAATCCTATTTTGCTATTGGTTTATGATGTATTTCATTTGAATATACTTTGCTTAAGAATATGTTGAATATGATGCTGCGTGGCAGCCTATAATAAAACACATGCAGACCTGCCCTGGACTTCTTCTGAGTCAGTCGTTTCGATTTAGGGCTCTGTTACTTTTATGTTGGAGATTCAGGAGAGAGGATTTATTTGAGTTTGGCAGTGATTTTGGATGATTGGTGTTTAAAATATAAATTGGTGAGAGGGTTATTTTATTAGTTTACAATATCCTGCAAACACATTCCAGTGGAAGTATTTGGCAAGGAGGGCTCACACATGACACGAAATACATACACCATAAAGAAAATATGGATATTACGTGACGTCAAACGGGGTATATCCTGGAAATACCCCGTTGACGCCGTCATTTGAAGCTACCGGTATAGGGTTATCACGATAACGCTATTACAGCTAATTTGGCATGGGCATGGGCAGCGCAGCGCTCTTTGCAAGCGTATTGTGTGTGTATTTTAGACTATTGTATGAGATGAAGTTCATTTTCAGATGTATTTCTTTATAGTTTACATTTTCAGTATGTCATTTTTTGATGAGGGAAATAAATCAAATAAACAGGGTTCAATGCTAACAGGTACCTGGGACACGGGCACCAATAATATTAGTATGGACCCCCTTATTTTTGAAATTTGTTACATAGAGCTCATGCATATACACCTGCTAAAAAGTTTCTTTTGGACCCCCTTTCAAAAAAGTTAGTGTGAAGCTCTGAAACATACCATGATGCACTCTTTTAGAGGCACCAGAAAAATTATGTATCTTCAGTGACTGGCATATGTAGTGCTATGTCAGTCACCTCGGCAAATCTATAATTTAAACCAGAGCCTCTCAGTTCATGGTTTATCTGATTACTATCTACTAGTTACTTCCAGTACGTGCCACTGCAAATTGCCGTCCTATTTTTACATACGGTACTGCTTGTTTTTCTGGTTCAGGCATTTAGTTTTCTTCTGGAAAATTTTCTCTGTACACAAAACCTATAGAGTACCGAAGCTGTGACGTCATAAAAATCTATTTTTGGAATTTCTCAATTTTTTCTTCATTTTCCGAAAGAGCATCATAATAAATGTCGAAACCAATTGAATAGGTTAAGTATTGGCTGAGATATGACCATCTGAATAAAAAGATTGCCTATGGGAACTCAGTGTTATATTGCTCTGGCTCATAACATTAGGAGCCAGAGCAATGTAACACTGAGTTCCCATAGGCAATCTTTTTATTCAGATGGTCATATCTCAGCCAATACTTAACCTATTCAATTGGTTTTCGACATTTGGACATTATTTTTGATGCTCTTTCGGAAAATGAAGAAAAAATTGAGAAATTCCAAAAATAGATTTTTTGATGACGTCACACTTCACCACTCTATTGCATGAATTACAGGTATATAGTCTAAACCTGCCTTTAAACAATTCCATTTGATAAATAATATGTTTGCCCAAGCAAAAAGGTCACTAAACAATTCAGTTCAAATATTTAATCTGCCAAGAACCACAATGGTGTGATCTGAACTTGGAGGTACACTGCATATTTTATTGTCCATATAACTATACCAGGCAATATCTCCATTCCATTTCAATTTTTAAAGACAGTTTCACAGATTTACCCATGCAAAATTTATTGCTATTTCATTGTTTTATGCAAACAGTTCCAAACACTGCATTCTCTTATCAAGTTTTGCGTACATCAATCAATTCCAAAGTACAATGATTTGTTTGTATTTAAAGAAGAGATCTTCTGCTGTAGGTCATCCGCACATCTGAACTTGATTTAGCAATATTGAAAACAAATTTTAGTACTTTCAGTGAAGCTTCATTTCAAGAAAACAGAATTATTTAAGATATGTTGTGTAATAACATTATGTTTATATTATGTCAACCCATTTTTTTTACAAGAAGCAAAAAATTGCTGAAAATCAAATGAAACTCACCATTACAGATAAATGTTGCAGGTAGACAATACACATGGCCAGATCATAGTCCAATTTTTCTTGGAGTGCATTACCTTTTCAGCTAATTACCTATTTCATAGAAATATTTTGCAAATCATATTTATTTCTACATAAAGACATGTTGTGGTAGTTTTGTTGGATTTTCTTTGAACTTATTTATTAACTTTTACCAGAACTTTTTAGTCTTGAATGCCTATAGTGCAAATGAGCCTTTGTTTTATATAGCAGCCTTTGAGCTATAAAAGATGAGAGATGATTACTTGTTAAACACACCTTTTAATCAATTGTATCCCATTCCAGTTATAAATAGACCACAACACACTTATCATTACACCATCACAGGAGCATCGATGGAATATTATGAACAAGCATGGGGGTGTTCAACTAAATTTACTTACATGGGCACATTTTTTTCTCACATTTTCAACAACTTGTCAATAACGTTTCAGAGAAATTATCCAACATACTGCAACTTTATACGCAAGTTTCATATTTTATAACCAGTGACCAAACACTAATGATTATCATGTCCACACATCACATTCATTCACATTGCTACTAATTCCTAAAAGTTTTTTCTTGAGTGCATCACTTTCACAATCAGCTTAAAGGCCTTGATTAAATTAATTGTACTTAATAATAGATTAGATATAAAAGTTTGAATAATAACAAGAGGAAATACCTACATGGAACATTTAATATATGCATTCTAACAAATATCCTTATTCTGCTTGAAGTCCAAACCAGATGAAGTACGTAAAGCTGTGATAGTAGCCCTGGAGGCAGGCTATCGTCACATTGACGGTGCTTCTATATATGGCAATGAAGAAGAAGTGGGAGCAGGTCTGAAGGAGAAATTCAGTGATGGAACTGTCAAGAGGGAGGACGTATTCATAACAACTAAGGTATGAAAAATAGACTAGTATCTTCGTAAAGATTTTTAAGCGAATTTCAATGTAGAAAGAGGAGGAGGAGGAAAAGAGAAGAGAAGAAGTAGAAGATGTAGCAGAAGTATGAAGAAGGAAAACTGTAAAGAATAGGAAAAGGGGTTTCAAAGTGTTAAAAGAAGAAAAAGAAGAAAAAGAAGAAAGGAGGAGGAAGAGGAAAAAGAAGGAGGAGGAGGAGAAGAAGAAGAAAAAAAAGGATGAAGAAGGAAAACTGTAAAGAATAGGAAAAGGGTATTCTAAGTGTTAACTCCGTAATTAAGTAAAATGTCAGAGAACAAGGCCAGGGATTGGAATAAAATTGATTAAGTTATTTCTGATGTGGACAGTAATAGTCCTGAATTACATGTGGCATGTTGTACACAGAATTTGTACTTCTTGATGGAAAACATACTTCTTCCTCTCCTTTTCTTATTTCCAGTTGAAGATCAATGATTAATGATGTTATAATATTACTTCCCCCCTTTTTTTCTACATTTTTTTCCTGCTAAATCCAGTTATGGAATACCGACCATCACCCAGAAGACGTAGAAGCAGCATGTAAAATGTCATTGAAGAAGCTTGGTTTGAGCTACGTCGATCTCTACCTTATGCACTGGCCATTTGCTTTCCAGGTTAATGAGGTTTCTTGCTATTTGAACTCTATCCTTTCATGATGAATTTACAGTTGATCTGTAATCTGTATGGGGTCAAAGTTCATACAAATATTGATTTATAATTGCTATCTGTGGTTGATAGCAAATTGACCAATGTGACAACTAGATTCTATAATTTTGTGCACAATTTGTTGTATTGAGAGCCTTTGATCTGTGACAAATGAGATATGGCCCACTTGAACCTTGAGGATGATTGACCCAAGTGTTAAAGTATTATGTAAAATAAAAATACAAACTGTAAAAAATTTCTTCATATCCTGTTTTTCATTACATTCAATTAAAACAAAAACCCAACTTAACAACATTAGTACACACATGAGACGAGAGATTTGGTAGAAAACTAGAAAATGAGCATCTAAAAAAAAAGAGGAAATTTTCCCCCACAATGAAGATTGTTATTTTTTTTTAAATATGAAAAGATATCCAACAAGAACATAATTTGACACTGATGGAAATATATTAAGGCACGGCTTTAACTTCTTAAGCGACAAAGAAATGTATTCAGAAAGTCTAAAGACTCTAATCCATAGTAGTATCACATATAGCATCTCCTAAAGTTGATCGCTCTAAGAAATATCATGAACCCCCAATATGTCTTTGATGTATTTTATGAGTTGTTATGTGATACAGGTACCTGTTTTTCCTTTCTAGAGAGGAAATGGCGTGTTTCCGAAAGGTCCAGATGGTGGGATACTTGGTGATGATGATGTAGACTTTGTTGATACCTGGAAGGTAGGGTCATAGCGAGCATTCTTCTTCTAGAATTATAATTTCTGTCCAGATTTTTGTATGTGTCGCTACAATGCCAGGCCCTGACATCTATAAAAATAAAATCCCAGAAAAGTTATTTATACTACATGTACCTGCACTACCTGGTATGTACTCAGAAGCAGAGGAATTCAACTGGTCCCCAACCCACTCTCTAAATACAAAAATGTGAGTCCTCAGTGATTGCCGTAGATCGTAACATGCCTTTAAGTTACCCTTTTCAGTAATGAGTATGTTTTCCATATTTTTGTCATGATACCAAAGGAAAAGAGGGATTATTTACATTAAAATGCAATATTATCCATGCTGTTGGTCAAGTTTTCCTTTTAAATACAGAGATGATTCAATTCTTTTTTGCAGGCCATGGAAGGTTTGGTAGAGAAAGGTTTGACAAGGGCTATTGGTGTGTCCAACTTCAACAAGAGCCAGCTCCAAAGAATTATAGATCTACAACCAAAACAGAAGATATGCAATCTGCAGGTGAGCATTTATTCTATTTCTCTTCTTTTTCTTCAAACAGAATACCTGTGGATTTTTCATTAATCTAAATATGTATATAAGGACCCCAATAGAAATAAGCTAATCATTAGCTTTCATGGGTCATTCTGTCAAGGTATGTGTTTTTTTTCTTTCTGTTAAATATGTCACGGTGTAAATGAACATATATTTAATGAATAAAATCAATCAATCTTCTTTTTCTTCACAGGTCTTCTAGTTACAATGTATAATGTGGTTAATTCTGAGCTGTTTGTTTCTTTATGAGTATGATATCACAGACATCATACATGTATGTGCTTTCTGATAGCCCAATTCATCTATCTCTCTTTGTGCCCACGTCTGTCTTCTTATGACCAGATTGAAATAACGCCATATCTTCCCGGGAATGACATCAGGGAGTTCTGCAAAGCTAACAATATCATTTTAACAGCGTACAGTCCACTTGGATCACCTGATCGCCCACTGTGAGTTTATTGTGAACTTTATCGACCTTGATCTTCTGGAAAGATGTATTTATTGCCCTAAAATGGAGATTGAGCAGATCCTAAAGTTGAATAACTTAATTATTAACATATTGGCCTATTTGACTGATAATTGTTCCATAATCTATTGTGTGTTAAGAGTAAGAGCAAATATGACCTTATGGATAATAAATGCTAATGATAGATTGTATTATGCCATAAATTGGTAGATTGGTACATATATAAAGTGTTTTATATCTGACCATGCTTGTGTATGCCTTGAGGTATTATTAGAAGCAAGGAGCATGTTAGAGACAATATGAGGTTATTATTCAACAGTAGTCAAGAGAAAAAAAAGCAAGAAGTTGTGTACGTCCATAGTTATTTGGTCAATTCCAAGTTGTATGTATTTGATTATTTGTTGTCCTATGTGCTACCGAGTATTGTTAAAGTACAAACAGGAAAATCCATCAAAGATATATGATATTTAGTCTGCTCCAAACTCTGTAGGGCTATTAACAAGATAATTTTATTAGAAATACTAAACTCTGAGAGAAAAAAATCTTGGACTTGCCCATCTCTATGTATTTGTTAAAATTCATGATCTGTCTGTGAATGTGGGGGTTTATGATAAAAATACATTTTGTTTTATCTGATAACAGACAAGCTGGTACTGACCCTATTCTCCTCCAAGACCCAGTGATCAACGAGATTGCAAAGGCTAAGGGGCGCACCCCTGCCCAGATAGCAACCAGGTACCAAATAGACAGGGGCATCGTGGTCATTCCTAAGAGCGTTACCCCCTCCAGGATCAGAGAAAACCTTCAGGTGAGAATGTTTAGAATACTGGTAGGCTTTCATTTGTGTTTAGTGAATTGAACATTTCGGGGTAGGTGTGGGTAATTCCAAGGTGTGGGGAATTCCAAGGTGTGTGCATGGGCATTCGGTCTTCCATTATTTTACCAAGTGTCATGGATTATGAACATAAATTGGCATTATAATGATAATTTATCTTGATATTTGGTCCGAACCAAGCTCTAGTAGGGCTATAAACTCAGAACAATCACAGGGAATACTAAAATCTTAGGTGTAATTGGTTTAACATGTGGTAAAAAAAATGGACTTGCCAAGGTGCAGATATGCTACATATTTTCCTGTACTGGTATGCATTTTTGAAGAATATATTGGTATTGGAAGTTGGAAGTAGGACTAGTAACATCAATAGTGTTGGTATTGGGGTTATGGTGATAGTAACTAGGTTATGGTATTTGTAGTGGAATCAGTGTTGTAGTTAAAAATGCTAGTACTGTTGTGGACCTATTGGTATTGATACTGGTAGGAGCTGTGATATTGGTAATAGAAATTGGAATGGTAGGCCTATAACGAAGAATAGTAGTGGTACTGCTTGAAATTCAAATTCAAATTTTGACTAGAAAAATCTCACACAACACAAGTTCTCTTATTTACAAAAGTATTACAAAAAGTACAAATGAAATGACAATACACATGTGCATGTATTCTTATAACATAATAAGCATGTTCAATATTTAATTCAGGTCGTACAGTAAGTTCTGAGAGTACAGAGAAAGTACGGTAATGGATTTGTAGGGGGCGAACTACTTCTGCTACTTGCACCTGGCAGATGACAAAAAAGAAATTATGTGACATCTTTGTGGAGGAGGTGTAAAAGCTCTGAATTTTGTAAGATCCATTGCATTCTACGTTAGTAAATTCACTCAAACTTTTTTCCTTTTGATATACAGGTTCTTGATTTTGAATTGACTAGTGATGAGGTTCAACGCATAAGTGCACTCGAGAGAAACTTCCGCTACATCTGCTTCGGAGGGTAAGTGTAACTCATTGCAACCAGTGATTAAGATAATCATTGACCTAGATTTGTTATTTCATTTCCACATCTTTTAGATAATATATCATGGAACATTCATAATTTTATGTTTAAGATACTATGTCCCTTTTGCAGCCAACATCAAATTCTGTAGAACTTTGCAGGAATTATGAATATGTCACGTATGTCCTATCTGTGAAATTTAAACGTTAGCAGTGTCCTAATATTCAAATTATGCAAGGAAACCCGTTTACTTGCTAGACTTCACTGTCAGACACTATTGAGTGACTGACTGGCTTTTTCATCTTTGGTAATAACATACATAAAATGAGCTGTAAAGGGTACATGAGCATTTGTCTACATCAATAACCCACTTCTTGTAATGGCCAAAATTAAACTGATTGAATCTTTGCGCAGCATAAAACGTACGACCATTCGGTACAATGGTCTGAAAATCAGACTATTACTTACTGGCTTATAGCACTAAGTCGATTCGACAACTAATAGTCGTTATTTTCCCACTTAAAGACATTTTCAAGCCCCCTTTTTTAGGGAAGTTCTAAATTAGTATTGTCTTTCAAATGCCGTTGGAATTTAACCTTTTCATTTTTGGGGCCTGCAAATGGGACATAGTACCTTTAACCTGCCCAGGTTGTGGGATCAAAATATGTTGTTGTTTCTGAAGACATATAAACATCCAATTAATGAAATAGTTTGAAGTGTTGAACATGGAATACCCGTAATTCAAAGCTGAAGATATACTAGCAAATATCTTGGATACTTAATGTTTTTCTTTCTTTTCTTTTACAGAAGCAAGAACTGCAAGTATTACCCATTTTGATGACTCTGCTTGGTGCTGACCATCTATGTCATCCTAGGAAATTATCACACTTCCATGTTATCATGAAGTGATGTGATTCCAGAATATATTTTTTGATATAACTGAATTTCTCTGGTGTACATTCATGTACATGCAGCTTTTTTTTTTTGGCGGGGGTTACCATGCCATATCTGAAGAATCCGTAAGGGTATGTCCACCCATGGCCATCAGTAATATTATGTGATTCATTAAAACTAAAGACACTCTGAAAAGTTTAACAATGATATAATTGTAATTCTATAATGTTTAGAGGAAATATGGTCTCTATCAAATTATAACTTATGTCTATAATTAATCAAATTTACAAGATATTTGTGTAAAGTGCATTGTTGTTAATTGCTCTGTCACTTGAAGAAGTCTAAAAGTATCAAATAAATGTTTCATATTTTTCAAATTGGAAATACTTTGAGTGAATTCTGTATAAATATTATTATTCCATTCTGTATCAACTTGTCAGTGTAGCATATCTGTACAAAGTATTCAAATTTAAAGGGCAATCCAATCCTGTAATAACTTCATTTGTATGAAAGCTTGAAAATAAGATGAACAGAATGGGGGAAGTTTGGAATAAATAGGACTGATAATATTAAGAGAACTATGAATGCTTGAAATATATGAGATCACCAAGTCTCAAATTGGCAGTTTGGTCAGTGGATTGTGAAGTAGTCGCAGATAACTCTCCCATTTGTGGTGTACTTAAATATCATTAAACCCATTTTTTTCCTTCTGAGTGCCTTCTCCCTTAGGACACTATTAAATATTATTATAGGTTCCCTAAAGAGAATAGACCCTTGAAAAGTCATACATTAAATAAACAATTTTAGTCATTTTTAATTTGTGTTTTGACAAATGAGATAGTTGTTTGCACATCAACATCACAGAGATATTACAGATTCAGCCAATTTGAAGAGTTGATACCTATGGTGATTATTACTTTTAAAAATTCTTAACTTTCTCATTTTTGTCCAATTTCATTCAAACTTTCACCATTCTAATTCTCTGATTTTTCTGCTTTCCTCTATAGAATAAGTTTGCTATCAAGGTTGGATTTCCCTTTCCTGAGAGAAGGAAAGCATTATAATCTAAAAAAACATGGTTTTCGTTTTCATCACTCACTGTACACATATTATAGCTTAAAAGACACTGAAATGTTGCAAAGGACAAGACTGCTCCAGGTTCATGATAATTTATAATTCCATTTCTTCATATAAAATATCTATTTTCACATTATTTATGTATAAATCTATTGTCATTAATACGAAATGGAAGAGAAATATATTAAGCCTTTCATGTCGACTCACAAAACATAAGAGGAGTATCAACTCTTTGTTGAATGTTATACAATTATTGACTGCTTTAATTGGCATGGTTAAAAGTATTGCCAAAGTTGATCTCAAAATTGTACTGTGACCTGAGACGAGGGGCATAGTACAGTCTCGAGATATACAAATATACAGTGTTTGAGAGGTTCTGGTTAAAACTATGGGCAAGAGGTGACTCCAATAGTACTATTTACTGAGGGGCTCAGTCCTGAAGCAAAGTATATTTGTTTTATATCCTGAATCCAAAACAAAAAAAATCAAAAATTGTTAACCTTTTTTTTTTTAATCAAAAATTTAAAATTAAAATAAAATATTTTAAAAATTCTAAAATTTTACAATTTTAATGAAATTCTTTTAAAAAATTAAAATTTACACAAAAAAATTCAACTCCCAAATAGTACTTTTTCAGAGCAACCTTAAAATGGTTGAAATATTTCTGGTCACGTGAAGACCTCTTAACCAATCAAAAATCAATAAACTTTTGATGCAGGATATAATTTTAACTAAGATCCGAAAAATAGGCAGTCAATACTTGTTTTATATACTGCACCCCCCAGGTTAATTCTTAAAAAGAGATATTAAAAAAACTAGATGGAACTTCAACTGCGCAGTCGAAAATGATGCCTCCGCCATAGAGCAATTTTACAAACCAAAATGGAAGCAATTTTTAAAATTCAAGTTTGATTGTAATCCATCTGTTGGTTCTAATGATAACGCGATCACGAGCTATTTTGAGATACATGATGAGCCCTGACCTTTGACCTCGTGATCCCCAAATCTAATCAGTTCATTGACTCTGCAAGATACATACATGACCCAAGATTGGCGGTAATCCATCAATCGGTTCTTGAGATAACGTGATCACAAGCTATTTTGCATACATAATGAGCCCTGTGACCTTTGACCTTTGACCTCGTGACCCCAAAATCTAATCAGTTCATTAGCTCTGCAAGATACATACATGACCCAAGTTTGGCGGTAATCCATCAATCGGTTCTTGAGATAATGCGATCACAAGCTATTTTTGCATACATAATGAGCCCTGTGACCTTTGACCTTGGACCTCGTGACCCCAAAATCTAATCAGTTCATTAGCTCTGCAAGATACATACATGACCCAAGTTTGGCGGTAATCCATCAATCGGTTCTTGAGATAACGTGATCACGAGCTATTTTTGCATACATAATGAGCCCTGTGACCTTTGACCTTTGACCTCGTGACCCCAAATCTAATCAGTTCATTACTCTGCAAGATACATACATGACCCAAGTTTGGCGGTAATCCATCAATCGGTTCTTGAGATAACGTGATCACAAGCTATTTTGCATACATAATGAGCCCTGTGACCTTTGACCTTTGACCTCGTGACCCCAAAATCTAATCAGTTCATTGACTCTGCAAGATACATACATGACCCAAGTTTGGCGGTAATCCATCAATCGGTTCTTGAGATAAAGTGATCACGAGCTATTTTTGCATACATAATGAGCCCTGTGACCTTTGACCTTTGACCTCGTGACCCCAAAATCTAATCAGTTCATTAGCTCTGCAAGATACATACAGGACCCAAGTTTGGCGGTAATCCATCAATCTGTTCTTGAGATAACGCGATCACAAACTATTTTTGCATACATAATGGGCCCTGTGACCTTTGACCTTGGACCTCGTGACCCCAAAATCTAATCACTTCATTAGCTCTGCAAGATACATATATGACCCGAGTTTGGCGGTAATCCATCAATCGGTTCTTGAGATAACGCGATCACAAACTATTTTGCATACATAATGGGCCCTGTGACCTTTGACCTTGGACCTCGTGACCCCAAAATCTAATCACTTCATTAGCTCTGCAAGATACATACAGGACCCAAGTTTGGCGGTAATCCATCAATCTGTTCTTGAGATAACGCGATCACAAACTATTTTTGCATACATAATGGGCCCTGTGACCTTTGACCTTGGACCTCGTGACCCCAAAATCTAATCACTTCATTAGCTCTGCAAGATACATACATGACTCGAGTTTGGCGGTAATCCATCAATCGGTTCTTGAGATAACGCGATCACAAACTATTTTTGCATACATAATGGGCCCTGTGACCTTTGACCTTGGACCTCGTGTCCCCAAAATCTAATCACTTCATTAGCTCTGCAAGATACATATATGACCCGAGTTTGGCGGTAATCCATCAATCGGTTCTTGAGATAACGCGATCACGAGCGGGACGTGCGTGCACGCACGCACGTACGTACGGACGGACGGACAACCAGAAAACATAATGCCTCCGGCTACGTTGTAGCGGAGGCATAAAAATATGCCTGTCAAAATTTATTTTCTTCGTAGAGTTCAGGGAGATTTACCCATCTAAAAGCAAGTAGAACTATGCCGGGTCAATATTTGTCACTATACTGCCCTGCAGTGTTGACCAATCGCAGGCCTAGAATCTTCATATGCAGTAAATAATACATGTATTAGTAAATACACTTCTGGTACTCTACAGATAAGGTTAATATGAATACATCATTTTAATTATGGGCGAAATATTTTTCATGACTAATGCCAAGTCCTCCATTTTATCATAATTACCTATTATGCAATGAAAGGTAATTACCTCAACACGATAAGTATAATCAGGGAATTGGAAGATCATAGTAGTTTACTACAGTACAGAAGAAGACAATGCAACATACACTGTATATAAAAAAGGACACTTTGGATAAAATCTTGCAAACTGAACATTGAACAAGTAATGAGATCCGACCGTTACACATCAGGAAAAAACCAACTCACACTCGCTTTCCATAACCATCTAGTCATATCACAAAATGGACACTTCCTTTCCAGACACTATTGAGTCAGACATCACATTTATATTTTTTGATGCTTCCAAAGCAAATATCTATTCATCCAGTCTCTGATTGAAGAAGATCTTTTTGCGTAGGGTGTGAAAGGATTCCCAATTTGCTTCCACTTTTCTTTATCTGCTGCCTTACTGAGCTGCTCATTAACCAAGGTAAGCATCGAAAGAAGATCCACTTTCTTTTTGTAGTAGGAGTTGATGATCATACACAATGAAGAAATAAACCAAGTGCCTTGGGTGACACTCCTGAAGGAACCATACCCCGGGACTGTGGACAGACTGACGAGGGTGTCCGCTTCGTTGGGTAGCGTTTCGGGGGCGTCTTGCTGGATGGGAACAGCTGTTTGAGCCTGACTTTTTGTAGGGTCTTCTCCCTGGCAAGCTTGGATGAAGAACAGCTTGGGTTTGTTCACAAGAGATGGTACATACTCGCCTCTGAATAATCCTGAAAGCGATATGAGGGAGAAAATAATTCAGTTAATGTATTTTTGGAACGTGAGCTAAAAGGACTATATTGGTAAAGTTTAACTAGATTGTCCTTCACAGTTTCTAATCCCACACTCTTTCTCTCTCACTTTCTTTTTGTTTCTATCTTTATTTCCTTTTTTAAAATCTTTTTTTCTTTCTCTCTCTCTGTCTCTCTGTCTCTCTCTCCCTATTTCTCTCTGTCTCGTTCTCTTTCCCTCTCTCCCTATTTCTCTCTCTCTGTCTCGTTCTCTTTCTCCCTCCCCCTCTCTCTCTCTCTCTCTCTCTCTCCTCTCTCTCACACCCTCTTCTTTATTCCATTATCAAAACAGCACTCATTGATTCTTCATGTAGAGTTACAAGGAGGATTTTTAATATATTCAAAATTCAAAGCAGATGTAACAGATATAATTGTCAAGATTTTGCCTCTAGACTACGGTATAAATCTGGGAATGGCAGAGTTGTTTTCATTACCACAAGTGTCTTGTTATACATACCTGTCAAGGCATCGATGGCCATCTCTTTTTTATCAGTGCCATAAACACAGCCTTTATATCCATGCGACAGAATGATGCAGACAAAACAATCAAATTTGGAATGGTCCATTCTTGCGATCTTTCGCAGATGCTCTAAGTATTCCTCCGCAGTTGGGTCCTGCTCGACTTGAGTTTTGAACTTCAGATGATTTTGGAAAGTGTTCAGCAATGCCTCTGTCAAAAAAATAAAGATAAGATGGACAAATGTCATACTCCGATAAAGAACCAACTTTCAGAGTGCTTGTGCTTAATACCCAATACAAAGAACAAGTTGAAACCTTTTAAAACATTACTTTACTTGGGTAACATTGAAGTTTACCTCATCTTACTCTTGTATTCAAATGACAACTGCCTACTACATATCTTTACTGACACATGTACCTCATTGGAACCTCCAACCAAAGGATATGATTCCTACCAGAGTAGGGGTAATATTTATAATCTTCATGTCTCTTTCGTCTTCTTAATATTGAATTATTTTTAATTATACCATATCAGCTAACGAGGACAGCGCTATGCAGAAATTAATTTCTTTTGGTGATCCACAGGCATTAGCTGATTGTTTCTTTTCTTTTGTTATTGTACTTGTTATTGTACTCCATTTTCTTGCATTCTTTGTTATTATTATACTCCTTGTCTTCCTGGAAATAAAATGAAATAAAATTAATGACACAGAGTTAATAGGATAGAAGGGGGAAATCTTACCAACATCCTTTTGAGTGCCATCTCTTTTTTGTAGATTGGAGTTCGTAGCAAAATTCTCGACATTAAAGATAATACATATTCCTCTGGGCAACCTATCCATCTTGTACTTTGGCAAATCTGGGATATGGCCTGCATCTTTTTAGATGAAATAAAACCATTCATGATAAACGTAAAACAGTGAAATCTGAGTATAAAGATTGCTCGGTAGACACAAGAACAGCCATTCTATGTACAAGTTCCTGTACCAAAGGTTTCAATGACAAACAGTGTTCAATGAAAACAAAACAGTGATATTGAAAATGGTTTTCCTACATGTATATGAATGATGATACATGTATGTATTACATTTGGATTGTTTGTGCCATAGTATAAAGAGTTTTTTTTTATTAACCTTAAAATTCTCATTGAAAATATATTTTATTTCTCATACCAAGCTTTTGTTTAAGTTTTAGGAATGTCTTAGTCTTCCATTCTAAGTGAAATTAATAAGAAAGAATCAACAACTTTCATGATGTCAAAATAGCACCTTTAGGTAGAAAAACATATTACATACAAACATACTAAAGTGCTAAGTATTTATTTTGAAGATTGAGCATAAATAATTGAAATATTCCATCACAGCATAAAGGGGCAGAAACAAAAGGTCTGTGATGTTAAAATTCATTTCAATGCACATCAAAATGGCAAAATAAAAATACATGTACAGTGAAGATTCAAGCTTTGTTTGATAGTGTTCTATTTTTCCTTATTTAGTTTATTACCTGTATTTGGATGTAGTATAACAGTAGCAGTTTGGGCAGGTACTATGCTATGTCCCTCGTTAGTGAGTGTGCTGCTTTGCTGTGATTCTAGATAAAAATAGGTCAGATGTAAAGTTACATACAAATAAGAAAAACAAATTAGTGATAGAGAAATATTGAGCAAGGACTAAAGAAGATTATCAATTTTGAAAGTTAAGATCACTAATCACATCTTTGGAACTCTCCATTTCTACATTAATTTTTTCTCTCTCCATAATTTTCATGATATCTATTTTTGTGATTATTATTATTATTATTATTATTTATTTATTTATTTATTTTATTTTATTTTATTTTTATTTTTTTTTGGGGTGTTATGGAAGAGGTATTCTTACATGTCCTCTCATAGAATATGTCTCTTCTATTATAATGAAAATTGAGAATGAAGATATCCTCCGTATTTTTCAGTACAGCTGGCATTACCTGACATTTTTACCTCTGACATTTTTTCATCTGACATTTTTACCTCTGACATTTTTTACCTGGCACCATTGGCTCTGCAAGATCTGCTTTTCAACTTTGCTGCTCCCCATTGGGGATGTTTTTATTTAAGACATACTCTTATACAGAGCACACCATCCAAACAAAACCCAAGAGAGGGAGGCTCCTTTGTCAATGACCAAAAATGCTTACGCAGTCGTTATTGTTAAAACAGCTGAATGTTCTCATTAAGATGCACATAATCAGAAGGCGGTGACTTTGGATCAAAGAAAGAATCACGTTGAATGTCCATCCATAATAGGTCCATGGGTAAAGGAACATTCCTTCTCACTTCAGCTCCATGAAGGGTACAATGCAATATTGTGTTACTAGTATTTCCTAATCAAGATTCTTTGATTTTACATCTAATAGTTGAGTACTGAGAGACTCTGAATGCCACAGCTATCCAATTTTTACATATTGTCAATAATCATATTAGACAATCATACCAATGATCACAATATTAACAATAATAATGATTACAACAATATCTAACTTTTGTATAGCCCTTCACCAATGACAAGTAACTGCATGATTAAAAAGCTTTATTCTCTATCATTAACCTACTTGAATTGTTTGATTCAACTGAATTTCTGCATTTACAGTACACACTCTCCATTGGGCAATATTCCAGCCAATTGCTATACACTAGCTATAATTAGCTTGCATCCTGGTTGGTACCCATTTATACACCTGGAAAGAGAGGCTATGGAGATTAATTGCCTTGCTTCAGATCGACAACATATCCATGAAAAAAGTCTTTATCGCGGATGTCATTCACTAGGTGTTTGATTGAAAATATAATTGTGATATAAATCACAATTCTAAAGTTGCTACAAGCCAAAGTTACCATTTTTTTTACCAGCCTCATGGTACCACTTTGGCCTCTTGGGTCCAACAGTCAAAGCAGAGGTTGCGTTGCTTGTTCTATCGTCAGGTTCCGTCTTTATTGCTGGTTGCTGTCCATGCTGCCATTGCTGTGGATTCTGCTGACTGAATGATGGGTTTGTCTGTTGCTGTGGTTGATGGTATTGTTGTTGAGGATAACTGTGGTAGGATTGCTGTTGTTGTGAAGGTGGTATCCCCTGATAACCTTGACCACCCCATGATGGGTTCTGAGTGTACCCTTCAAATGTTGGTGCAGAGTTGCTTCTCATGTTGCTCTGGTTGCCAGTGTTGTATGCCACTCTGCCACCTTGGTGGGGCTGGAACCTTGGGCTGGAAGACGGTTGTATGTGATGTACTGATGACCTTTCAATGGCTGATTTAAAAAAAAAGAATAGTATGCAACTTGTAAATATATCTAAGGTAAAATGTATAATGACACTGAACAATAATGAAAGTTGTTCAAAACTGATGGAAAAACAAAACATCAGCTTAAAAAACCCAAGTGATCACATGAATCCAAGTAGCAAATGGCCTACATGTAATTTGAAATGAATACAAATAGTATGACATCAAATTAGAGTCATTTAAACAAAAAATTATTATTGAAATGACTTGCAGTCTTTGAGAGACTGATAATAAAGTGTATTGACCATCATAGATTATTTCATTCATTTCTTTTATCATGAATTCACAACAAAGCTTCCTACCTAGGTAATCCTCTATTTCTTTGACAATGGCTATATTATCAATGGATTGCATGATTTTGGTGAAGTATTCCAGATCTCCTGGGCCTATCAATGTGTACTGCTCCATCAGGACAAAGAGCTACAGAGGAGAGAAAAAAGCTTTTGATGTTAAAAGTTGATGGAGAATGAATGAAATAAATAATAACAAAACTTGGATTACATCTAAGGAATTGTGACCTGAACAAGACTCTAGGATAAATCCAGCTTGACAACGCGATGGCTTGGTGGTAGAGCGGTAGTCTTGTATTAAACTAGGAGGTCCAGGGTTCGAAACCAAGTTGACGCGCTAGGGCCCTTTGCCATCAGTCCTCATTACCAAGTCCCTCGGAGAGGACCTAAAGCCCTCTGTCCCCTAGCTGCTTACTTACAAGCATACACATGCTTTCTTAGCAGTCAGGAAAAAAAATAACCTGTAAAACTCCCAAGATATAATCAATACATGTGAAGAAAAAAATTGTGACCTGCTCCCCCAAAACGAACCACATTTAGTTCCCAAATATTACATTACCCGGACTAAACCTCAATACAAACCTATGAAAGTCACATAAAAATGTATATTGTCACGTAATTATGACATAAACAAAGCCATGCCTACTTTTTTTGGAGGGATGATTCTAATAGTCATTCCTTATTGTGTCAAGAGGAAACTCAGGAAGCCACTATAAATTATACCCCTTTCAAACTGGCCTGATTTTCATCGGATGCATCCATTTTTCGTAACCAGCTGTGTTTGTTGACATTTTGTTGAACATGCTTGCATGCATGCTAGCGAGATGGGGCGCGGGCTTAAATAGATTCGTTTTTATTTTTATTTTACATTACTGATAAGCTTTGTAAAAAAAATAATAATTATATATCGTTATGATAATATATTTATTCACAATTATATATTTCTTAGACCAAATGGTAAACAAAACAATATTTAAAACTGATTAATAACAAATGTAAAGGAAGTAGAATAGATTTTTGTTTATCGCACATGCTGTTTCGTTTTCACTGACTTTCCACATGTAAACTTTCGCTACCGTTTGTTCGTTTCATTTGCCACGCTTATTCCGAGTGAATTTCACCGGCAGTATGAAAGCGACAGCGGGGAAAACGGCGGTTTCACCTTTGTTTACATAAGGAAAATTCAATCGGTATTTTCATCGGTGTGACTCTGATAGAATCAGTTTGAATAGGGTATGAGATTGCTAATTCTCTATTGAGGGAGTTTACACATGTTTGATCAGGGGAATTTCTCAGAAATGTACAGCATTAAAAGTATGTACCCCTCAATTGCTCAATGCTTGTGATAAATATTTTTCTAAAACTAAATTTACTTTGTGTCATTCAACTTTTGATTAGACAACAGAAATTATCAAAATGATTTCATGACATCTTAATTATTAAGAACCTCAATGCTGAATGACAAATTTGTACCAAATTATAGTCAGTAGCCTACATTTTGCAGATAAACCATAAATATCATTGTTCAGTGAATTCTTTTACAATAATTTTTAACATATAGAGAGTGAGAAATCTAAGATTCTTGCTAAGTCACCTGTAAGAGCGACTTGCATTCCTCGATAGCTGCAACAGGAAGTTGAGAGTCACCACCACTGAGATAAAAAGTAAACTGGTCCTTTTGGTCTCGACTCAGACTATCAGATATTCGTAGCATCAGTCTCCTGCAACACCAAAACAGAGTGTGACTACATTGTATAAAAGTGTACATTGATTAATATGACAAGTCAGTTTTCATTGAAATTCTTTTTAACCAACACTCAGCATGATAAATATGAAAAGTGGGATATGGTATGCACATGATGAATTTACACTAGAAGTGTCCGTTCTAGGCTGAACGTGGATGATGCAAGAAATTATCAAAATGTGTTAATTACTCACAGAAATCTATGCTTCCATCCAAAATGAGATGCAAAATGTATATGTCCTGAACATATAATAAACCAAGTCTCCCCACTAACTCTATTGAAAGGGGTTCATACCGACATTAAGGTCTGTAAGAATTGGCACCCTGTTAAACTTTGAAATCTGTGGGGTCCAGAGTAAGGGACCAAAATAGAATATCACAATAAAAGTAAGAGTTCTAGATTCATTTTTCTTTGCATATTTCAAGAATTGCAAGGTAGGAGAAAAAGACTTAATCTTTGGTGATCTATAAACGACAAAATGTGTAAACAGATGTCACTTATCAAAACATTTCGAGGCCAAAAAATGTGAAGTAAATTGTATATTTTACCCTCTCCCTGACTAGACTGACTCACTCACCTATATGCACTCAATCTGTGGGCCAAATTCCCTTCTTTGCTGCTCCATGACTTGAGTTTCTTCACCAGGTCATAGCGATTGATTGCCTGCATGAGAACGACCAGCAGCGAAATGTCGTCTGCTGTGATCAGCGCCAGCTCATCTAGCTCGGTAAACAGGTGGATGCCCCGCGTCATATTCTCAAATTTGCGTGGGGCAACCCCCAAGTCTTGGCACAGGTACTTCAGCTTCTCCATATCTCTCACTCCTAATCTATTGTCAATTTTTTTTAGTAGAGCGCGGTATTTAAGAGAGTCAGCACAAGGGTTTGCATCGCGTACAACATCAGCACTCAGTGCGCTGTCACTGTAACTTTTTGGAAACGCCATAGTTGAGTCAGGATTTCAGTTATTTTATTAATGTCACGTTGGTTTCCTTGTCAATGTCAGCATACTGTAGATCTGTGAAGTTGGAGATAAAATAAAAGGTTACACATATTTCCTAAAAAAGATGACATTTTTTCTTTATGAATTGTAATGTGAAAAAAATGACTACTAATTTGCAAGGGTGTCATTTTTTAAATCACTTTCTGCAAAAAAGGATAAACGCAAATAGAGTTGATTGGTCTGATATATTAAAGTGATGTGAATTCATTTATATTAGTATTGAAAGGGGTTGACATCAATGAGAAAAAGTTTCAGGATAATCAAGTTCATTACTATGGAGTATAGATAAGAAAGTAATTGAATTTTTTATAGTTTCGTTCAAATGCAATGCAATGGCAACTCTTTGATTTACCTGTGTATTTGGATTTTTACAGACATGTATCAATCAGATATGATTATTTACATCTTACAAGCAGCTCTCCATATATAGTGTTAAATTTCTAAAAATGTTGCCACTCCCATATTTCTATGAATAAAATATTCTAGGAAACCTGTGCCCAAAATATAGATCTATAATTCAACAATTTTGTTTACAAATACTTCAGCTTCTCCATATCTCTCACTCCTAATCCATTGTCGATTTCTTTTAGTAGAGTGCGGTATTTAAGAGAGTCAGCACCAGGGTTTGCATCGTATACAACATCAGCACTCAGTGCACTGTCACTGTAACTTGTTGGAAACGCCATAGTTAATTTTGGGTCAGGAATTCAGTTATTGGATGCTATTTATTAATGTCACGTTGGTTTCCTTGTCAATGTCAGCATAGATCTTTAAAGTTGGAGATAAAAGAAAAGGTACATGTACATGTTTTCTCAGAAAAGATGCAATTTTTCCTTATGAATTGCAATGTGAAAAAAATTCACTACCTTGCAAGGGTGTCCGGACGCTTAACAAAAATAAAGTCTTCACTTTTGCCTTTGGACTTACAAATAGTAGTATGCATCAAATAGCTCTAACCATAATAAATATAAATTTTTGTCGTTAATAATAATTGCTAACATAAGACTTAAACGATTTATGAAATATTGCATGTAAACTTCTTCAAATAACTGTTTTAAATCAACTGTCCGGCTACACAACGTCTGGATAGTCGGATGCATAATGTCTTGGTAAAATGAATGGCCTTAATATTGACAAAAAGTTGTCCTTCAACACACATGTTGACATCACCACCAAGAAGGCTAACTCCATCCGAGGTCTTCTTCAACGCAACTTCAATAGCTGCAGTCGCAAGATTAAAGAGGCAACATACAAGACCTATGTGAGGCCAATAGTGGAGTTTGCGGTAACTGCATGGGACCCACACACTCAAAGAAACATCAGGAAGCTAGAGCAGGTCCAAAGAAGCAGCGCAAGATATGTCACCAGCACTTATGACCGCAGATCAAGCGTAACAGCCTTACTTATAATGATCTACAATGGCCAACTCTCCAGAGTAGGCGCTGCCAGAGTCGACTTGCTATGCTCTACAGAATCCGCTGGGACCTGATAGATATCAACTGGAAACAACATCTTACTGAATCTATGTCCACCACCAGGGGTCCTTGCTCACGTTTCTGGACTCCATACTGCAGCTCTCAAGTGTAATCTGCCTCCTTCTTTCATCGCACCAGCAAAGAATGGAACTCTCTGAAGAAAGACCCGAGAGAGTAATTTGTATCACTCGATGCCTCTAAAGCGGCATTGTGGGATGGCACCGTCTAGCATGCAGACAAGTAGACCGAAAGCTTCAGTCTCTGATATCGACGGTTGTTCTGCTGAGATTGCATCTGGCTCCTTTGACCGCCTCTATACATACATGTGTATGGGGAATGTCAACAAATGTCAGTTTTATTAAAGAATGACCCATATCAGACGGTTATTTCTGTCTAGCAGACAAGCTACTTTTTAACCGCACATCACTATACAATGTACATTCCTGCAACAGAAATTCTACTATTGACTGTGCGCGCATCAACCGGCCCACGGTGCGTTAATCTTCATTTCATGAAGCCTGCACTTTTCACGAAGAAGAAGCTAGAAGAAGGGCTACCTGGCCTGGCGACTACTACAATACTACATGTAGGTCTAGTACTAGACTCTAAGTCTACCGAGCAGGCCCAGGGGAAATCAATCACACAGTTGTTTATCAGTGTTTGATTGATCATAACTTGAAACTAAATAATTCATAATTGTCTTATCATTTATCAGATTTCTTTTTACTACTTAGACCTTTATTGAGCTGTTTTTTTGTTTTTTGTTTTACTAGCGACTTTTGTTGGAATCCGGTGAAAATTTTCGCCTCAGTTTTATAAAATCTAGAGCCTATAAAAGTATAATTTATAATTAATAGATTAAACAGTTTGATATTTTAAAAATATTTTTCCAAAGAAAATAGATCTGCTTTTCATATAATTTCAAAATAACATCGAAAATCATTGTAAAACATCCTAATATAGCGCCTT